>CAJUYG010001979.1:0-28842 GCA_910591675.1 Galerucella calmariensis
TACAATGTCTTTATAAGGTTTGATCCAACCACAAATCACAAACTGATTTCCAACACTTTTCAAATCGTTTTCAACGCGCATGTCTATCAAATAATCCGATGCCTGATTAATTTATGTTTAGGTATGGTTGGAACATCTGACAACTTCAGTCTGTACTATACCGGGTTATTCATTATAAATGTCCCGGCTCTTACCATAGTTTATTATTGCATAAACAATTTTTTTTTTAAATAACAGCAATTAGGTCACCTATTTCCTAATTCCAGTTTTTCAGGCCTTCCTATTCTTTTATTTCCGTCCCACCTTGCTGTGATGCCTTTTGGTCAATATAATCAGTTAACAATAATATTTAAATAGAAGACATATATTCCCTTGAATCTAATTTCAATAGATCATAAGAACGTTGAATCTTTACATAAATAGAAGTAAGAAGATCGCACGTACGAAGTCAAGTTCAGAGCGTGGAATAAACATGAATAATGTTATTTATATTTACTTATGATGAACTTGACTTGTCGTATAAATATGCAAACGATAGTGTTTGAAGAACCACTGTTAATATAAGTGTTGATGTTAATGTGAATGTCAGAATATGAATATCTCAATTCATAAGTAATAAGTAGTATAATGTATAGTAGTAAGTTTAAGTAATAAATAGAACGTATCCCAGTGCTACAGGTAGTTGTTTTATTTCTGTAAGATGACCCTCCGAGTGACCAGCAACACCATCAGTTGAGAGGCCGATCCACGACAAATGAAGAGGGAGATAAGAAGAAATACACAAAAACAGACTATACCCTTACTGTTAAATGAATTAAAAATTGTGAAAGTGCTAGAATCAAAAGTGTGAGTTTACATACAATCATGAATAGTAAACAATATGTAATAACAAATACCATAGACAATTAGTGATAGTAACTAAATTCGGATAACAAGTAATAAAAACATCAAGTGAAAATAAATAAACATGACAAACAACTAAGTTATCGTAGACAATTTTCAAGACAATGGACATCCATATGTAGCCGTAGGTTAATGGCATTATTTAATAATCATTTATCATCTATTTTTAGGATATTTGCAAATTCATTTCAATAGGGGGGAAGGAAGTTATTCGGAATTTATCCTTTTCGTAAAAGGGGAAGATGTGATGCCTTTTTGGTCAATATAATAAGTTAACAATAATATTCAAATAAAAAGACATAAATTCCCTTGAAGCTAATTTCAATAAATCATAAGAACGTTGAATCGTTACATAAATAGAAGTGGGAAGGTCGCACGTACGAAGTCAAGATCAGAGCGTGAAATAAACATAAATAGTATTATTTATATTTACTTATGATAAACTTGACTTGTCGTATAAATATGCAAACGATAGTGTTTTAAGAACCACTATTAATATTAGTGTTGATGTTAATGTGAAAGTAAGAATATGAATATCACAATTCACAAGTAATAAGTAGTATAATGTATAGTAGTAAGTTTAAGTAATAAATAGAACGTATCCCAGTGCTACAGGTAGTTGCTTTATTCCTGTAAGATGACCCTCCGAGTGACCAGCAACGCCATCAGTTGAGAGGCCGATCCACGTCGAATACCACCCCGTA
Source organism: Galerucella calmariensis (assembly GCA_910591675.1). Taxonomy (NCBI): domain Eukaryota; kingdom Metazoa; phylum Arthropoda; class Insecta; order Coleoptera; family Chrysomelidae; genus Galerucella; species Galerucella calmariensis. Next base: position 1,608 of record CAJUYG010001979.1, read on the forward strand.
ACAACCACATTACACTGCCTTCCATATTTGTTTAACCATGTTAGGTATCTGCGTTCATTCTTGTCAGGTGTCCGAGACATCTGAGTTGAGTCTGCTTTATTTATTACATTATACAGGATTCACCCTGAGTCTAGCTTTAATATCTTCGTTTTTCAATCTGTCTAGCTTTGTGACACCTTCTATTTTACTCAGTATTTCCATTTCCATCGCTATGATCTTTGATTTTAGTTTTTGGGTGAGTATTCATGATTCACTTCCATACGTTAAGGTGGGTACAAAAATAGTCTTATGAATATTTATTTTGGTTGTTTTGTGAACCTACCCTTTTTTTCAAGATACCCCTTCTAGTGCATTGAATAATTTAGATGTGTTGTATTCTGTTATTTACATCAACTGATTCCAAATTGCCATTACTCTCCAATATGGCTCCTAGGTATTTTAAGCTTTCTGTAGTCTTCATAGTGTATCCATCTTGTAAGAATAGTTCAAATATCTCAATCCAGTGTGCTACCATCCAAATGGGTAATTTCAATTTATAAGGATTATAGTTAACTATTTTCACAGAGTATAATTTCTAACGAGCGCATTCACCAAAATTTAAAACGAGATTATGGCGAAGTCGCTAACATCAAGCATTTCAATAAAAAAATAAAGAATTTAGAGTTTCCGATATTTTAGCAATTTAAGATGTCTTTTGGTGGAGGATATTATACAAGGTGATCAAGTTAAATTGGAAAATTCTGTCGTGTACCTGAATTGAAGCTGTGAATTTTATAAAAATGAATTAAGAAAAATAGTAATAATGAGCTGAAGTTTTTGATTTGTCTCCACAATCGTCTCAGTATGATGAATCAATTTTATTCTATTGTTTTTCTTTTGAAAACTATGTTCTAAGAGAGATTTCATTTTCTTTTTGCAATAAACTCTTATCGTCCCTCATTAATTTCGACTTCATCCTAATTTACCTGAAGGAAATACTTTTAAAAGAAAATTGGAAATTTTCCAACCAACTTTTCCTACTCCCGTTTCAATTATCTACAAACAAAATTAGAAAATGCCAACCAGCAGCTTTTATAAATGATTATTGGACTTATTAATTTTAATCAAACATCTTGAAAAGCAGTCAGCAGTTTCTTGGTATCGGAGGAAATTTTTAATTAAAAATCTCATAAACCAAAGATCGTGTGATGTGGAGGGAGGGGGCTGGGCAGTTGGGTGGAGTTTTGAGAAAATTTGCAAAAGAAAAGAATACGCATGATCGTATGAAGATGTTGTGTAGCCCACGGAACTTTGAATAAAATAATAATGATTGATTAGATTATTGATTGTTAATAGGGTACAAGGATAAATTTTGCTATTTGTGGGAATTGACGCTTTATCAGGCCTCCTAACATCTTGCATGCCTATTTTTTTTTTAAATACAACCTTTACTTTGAAAATCATAAAGTTTGAAAGTCCGCCAAAACGCGCTTTACGTCATTAATATGGCTGCCCCTTCCGTTGACGTCACTCCATTTGTTTGCGTTCTTATTCGTGTATCATGCTCTGAGTTTTTGTGACCTAATTTGTTTCTGAAAGCTTTAAAAATGGATAAAGCCGAAAAAATTCGGTATTCCAAGTATTGCATTGTTCCAGAGTGTAAATCAACGTCTATCAAAACTCCAGACAAAATATTTGTTACTTCACCTGGTGGCGCAAGCAAAAATGCACTTATAAGAAGGGCATTGTGGTTGCAAGCTATGGGTCGAAACAAAGACGATATTTGGACAAATACTACTGCTTTTGTTTGTGAAGACCATAGTTTGAGGTTATGTACCTATATGTCTGGAAATCAACCATGAAAACATTATTTTCTTACGACCACACATCAAGTTTCCCGAAATATGGTTGGTATATATTATATATAATACATAGCTTCTATCGTACTTACGATAATGCATTAACTCCTCTTATTTCCTCTGCATTTAAGCAGCTGTTTGACTATTCAGCAACTTAATATTTTTTTCAACAAGAAACAAGTCTACAGCAATAATTTTGAATTTTCAGCAGCATATATTTTGCATACTGGGTAAAAAAGGTTCAATTTGAACTTGGAGTGATATGTTTACTTTTTTTCAATCATATATAGGTTGTTAATTAAATGCCAAAGTTCAGTTTCATAATAATATACTCATTAAAACACTGCTTTTCATTATGAAACTCAGAAATTAACCAATATAAGTAGGCAGACCCAATATCTTCGGTAGAATGTTTGACAAATTCTGAGAGATTCGTGTTTCAATACAGTTTCAATCTTTTTCGTTAGTCAAAATGGTAGATATCTTCCACTTTTTAAAAGAAATGTCGTGCGACGAAGAGTTTTCTAACACACCTGAAATCGGTGAAAAGTCAAAATATGTATGCCATAGTCTATTACCTAACAAAATCTAGAAAGGTACATGTTAAATTTTATGGTTAATTTATGTATTGGAACGTAGCAAGAGAAGTATCATTCCTTTTTGAAAACGTGTTTCTATAGTGCACTTTGAAAAACTCTAAATCAAATTTAAATCTTCATCTCTCTGGACACATCATCTATTTTAAAAACCCAACTGAACATTGAACATGAATGATTTTAGCGAATATTCAAAATTGCAGGCCTTTTTAAAAAGGAAATCCGGACGAAAAAACTCTAAGACATGCCAGATGCAATACCAGAAACAATTGAAAAAAAAGTTGTTGGATTCAAATAACATGTCTTGTTCGTAGAAAAAATAATATTTGCACTCGCATTAACCATATGAAACTTCTCGGCTTATTTCGTATCCCGGTTAATCCCAACTAACATTTCAATTCGTAAAACCGAAAACTGACTATCTAGTCAACCTTCAAGTCATTTTTACTAGTCGTTGATATACGTTCTAAATACGTCGTTAGCACATAACCACTACCAAAATGGGGAACACATTTGTGGTAACTACAACGTCGTCAAAAACGTTGCAGTGACGGACACAAAGACGTAATAATATCGTTTCAACGACGTCATAATAACGTAATAAAGTAGTAATTCTGACAACATATTTTCTATCCTCCTCGGCGAGACGTGGAACAAAATTTTATTTCTTTATCTTTTATAGTTTTGATCTAAACTCCCTAACTATGGTGGCTTGCTCTACATAACCACAATAATATAATATTGGTAAATAATACAAAGTAAAACACGTTCAATTCAATGGTCCCTAACTTCGAAAACATAAACCGGACATACTTTACTGATAATATGGATACTTTTAGCTCTTAATTTATCATTCGCCTCCAAAATAATCAGTTTTTCTATGGAAATGTCTAGAAATTAATTTCATATCGATAAAATGTATAAAAGGCCTTTCTTACATTCAGTTCGGTCATAAAAATGATATATCAACAATGTTCTGAGCTTAAAAGTACCTAGGTCAAAGTATAATTTCGACAATAATTTTGAATTACACAAAATTGAAAGTGATAATCATTATGGCGTCCAAAAAAATAACAACCCTCAAGTGAAATTCACTTTATGGTTAATTTATTCGGTAATTGTGACTTTGTAGTTCTTTTGAATATGTCTCATATAGGTAAAAAAACCAAAAAGAAATTTTTGAAGTCACGATTTCCAACAAAATACCAATAATCTGACCAAAAAGTCACGAACCTATCAGTAATAAACTGTTGAAACATTTACGTCATAAACACAAGCATTGGCAACTTAACAGTGAAGTAAAATTGGAAACGTAATTATAACCACAACAATTTTACGTATAAGTGAAAATAACTTATAGGTAATATTTACGTGAAGCTAATGGTGATTAAGAGGAATGTTTTCAGTAGTAATAACCCAAGGACATTGATAATTGTTCGAAAACATTTTATGACAGATTTCGAAAGCTTGAGGAAGTTGTCATAAAATTTTTGAGCATTTATCAATGTCCGAGGGTTATTCAGATAGAAAATTTTTCAACAATTATAGAATTGCAACCAAATCGTGACATTTCCAAATATTAAATATTTGAAACTTCAAAATCGAAATAAATCAATAGATAGGTATGTGTCCATAGCAACGTGAAAACAGCCCATGGTCTGTTATCAGTGTAATGTTGACATGATTGGGTGAAATTGTTCATATGATAAAAAATGAGGAAATTTTATTGGTTATTGGAGCTGTCAAAAAATTTTCGTAAAAATAACTTTAATTGTTACTTTTACGTTATAGGTAATACTCTAAGTGAATCTTTCGTATTATTGACCTTATAAACTCACTCTATTGTATGTTCTTACGATAAAGGTATTATTTTCGTGAAAAACACAAAATTATTACCAGGGATAGTAGCCTAGTTCCTGCGACTTGAGTATTTATGACTTAAATTGTTAGTTGGGATGCTTGTGCATTAATAACCATCATCACATGATCGTTGCATAATATACTATTTTTATTAATAGGGATCTAACGAAATCTATAGAAAACCACCCTTTATTTGTTAATAAAGTATATCAAAGGAAGCAGCATACTTTTTTTTCAGAGTAGCAAATTTCAATCGTTTAACAAAATTAAGAAAATACCATCACTTTTTTTCTCAATCTATATCCGAACTTATTAATTTTAATACAATTTTTTAGCGCAGCCAGAAGAATCTCGGCTTCCACTGGGAATTTTTTTTTTAATTAAAAACCCAGAAACGTTTCAGATCTCCACCAATAAAACTTCCCCAGATAACCTAGTGACAATCAAGTATTTCGATTGGGAGTCGAGGTTTTGTCGCAAGATAGAGAGCCTTGTTCTAATTACGCAATCAAGAGATTTCATTGGAGTCTTCGTTCATGATGGGCGTCACCGTTAGTCTGCTTTAATTACTGGCCGTTATCGTTAGAGAGAAAACGAGGATGATGAAATGAGGTGCGCGGTTACAGACTAAAAGCAGGTCGACGAACGCCTCGAAAAATATCAATACCGGAAAATTGTTTGATACAATTTATCTTTTTTGATAAACCCATAGTTCAACTGAATTATAGTTCACGTGAAATTGTAAATTTTCAAACTTCAAACATATTGAATGAAGTTCTTCAACGAATGCAGAATAATAGCCATTCTACACAAGTAGAAGACTATACTTTCTCCACGACTAAAAAACAACTTCCAATAAGGATCGAACCCTGATCGTCCGCGCCAGAGTCAACCATTTTTACCACTAATAGAGCATATCTATTTTTAAAACTATTTTTAATCGAAGCCCTTACATTAATAAATGAACTTGATTTCGGGAGGCTTACATATTAAATCTTCACTATCGCTACTGTTGTCCATTTTTTTCTCTATATAATACGTAAAATTATAATTATATGATTATTTTGACGTTTCAAACGACGCGCTGTCAGAAGCGATTTGCGTTATTAGGTGTTTGACGTTTGGCGATTTGATTTATTCATTTTAATTCATTCTAGCGTGAATTCTGATAACATTAGAATGTGATTGGCTAACGGGAGTGAATTCTTTTTCATTATTCACTAGTGTGAAGAATTTATATCATTATGCATCTAAATAAGTGAGAATAATTTGTGCATTATCATTTAGTCTCGGAGAAACACTTTTCTTGTGTGTGTAAGATGTTAGAATAATGAAATTTGTAGTTTGTTTATAACAGCTTGTTCAAGTGAAACCCATCTTTCGTCCAGAAAAATTTATTGACAAGTACAGTTACAAATAACTACCACTACAATTGAGGCACATATCCCACTGTTTCACCAACTGATGTATACCCTGCTTATAGAATTCTTGTGGCTGCTGCTGGAAGAATTCTTTCACAGCGTTTTGTACTTCTGCGTCCGACTGAAAACGGTTACCTTTTAACGCCTTTTCAGTGGCCCAAAGATGTGAAAATCGCAAGGCGATAAATCGGGACTATAGGGTGGATGCTCTAATATCCTCCATTTCTTCCGTTGCAGATTTTCTTTCACTACGTTGGCAACATGAGGCCGAGCATTATCACATTTGGACGGATTGTTAACAACAAACGCCATTTCAAAGTCACAATACCTAAAATCGCTGTCAAATATAAACGAAATAAACAGATCAGTGTGACGTTTGCATACACTACTAATGTTGGAATACGTCAATTGAATGATTACAATTGTTTCCAAGGCTAACCTGACCAAAGATGGGTTTCAGTTGAACAAGCCTCGTAAATATCAACTCCGGTTTTTGTACGGCTAGTGTATTTATGTATGAAGCAAAAGATGGAATTTTTTTACATCCAGGGTGGATGAATTTTGTAAAGAGTAAGGTCACCGTACACTAACTACCGACAAGTGAATTAAATTCGTCGATTTATGGGTTACCGAGAATTTTCTCACCCCTCCTATCGTCTGGCGAGTTCTGGCTAGTTTAAATCGAGTTTTAAATGTTGTATTATAATAACAGACGTGTAAAGCGCCAGAGACAAGATGTACCAAAATTTTCAAACGTTCAGACGCAAGTGAATGTACTTAAAGGTAGTTAGTGTACGGTGGGTTTATTAATTTTTTGTCATAAAACTTTTGCTAACCATTATTGACCAGTGACAAATTGTATAATACGTCAAACGACGTTGCGATTTGTGATTCAGAAAATCATTCAATTATTTTTGCATCGAAATTTATTCGGAACGAGAAGTTTCATGATAAAAGTCCCTCGTATAGGCGAATATCAACATTAAAACGATGTTTGTACAAACATCATTGAGAAAACTTCGCAATAATATTAAGGCCCGTTGAAGTATCGGATATTCCAGCTATATCCAAGTATAGCTCAGAGATGGGAAAGTTGATATCCTTTGAAGTTTTCTCACCAGCGAAGAGCTTAAAGAGCACCCGACCATCTTGGCAGCCTCTCTCGCAATCTGACTGTGCAAACGTCAACAAACCGAATCCACTTTTAATATATTCCTGTGTCCACAATGCCAGCGTAGACACGATCGGAATATCAGATCAGCGGGGTCGAGAGAGCCCCACCGCCCGCCCGACCGTTACTCCCCGCGATCCATCCGCCCGCTATTGCTATGTGCTAAATTAAACTCTTCAGAATATATTAACATTTGGAGTGGGCGGGTTGAGGAATGTAAGAGGGAAGAAGATGTACGCAGAGACGTATCGAATTCTCATAATATGTGTGTTAATAATGACATACTAGTTTACCAATTCCAAAATATATTTTTAAATATCTACATAACCTTGTTGATGATAAATGTGACAACGCTAAATATCCTTTACGTTTACAGAGTGTATTAAAATTATTTTCCGTTAACTTTCTAAGCAGGGAACTTTAGTAGTAGGCATTGCTGGTTACATTAATATGAGCCAAGGTTTCAACAAAGGAAGATCCTCCTTGAGCTTAGAGATGCATCAAGTCAAACTAGTTTGATTTTACTCAACAAACTTGACTTGACTTGAAAATCAAACTATTTATGTAAAAAAGTTTGACTTGAATCGATTTCTGTATCTTTAGGTTTGACTTGAAATCAAACTTTTTCAAACAGTTTGAATATTATATTGCGCAACGGGTTGACTTCCAATTTTAATAACTGAGAGCGTACCGCCTACCTCCTACCCCTACCGCCATTTGTTTTCATGTCTGCCCGAGATTTAATGCAAGTGTTTGAGTTAACGTCTGAAGAAAACGAAAACGAAGACTCTGATACTAGTGATAATGAAATTACAATATCTGAAAATACTGCAACAATTGCAAATGTCAAGGTAAGTAGTAAAAAAATTAAAAACTTCGAAATGTTAAGATTTAACTTCGCAAAATTTTGCGACTCATTAAATTTACACATGACCATTCCCAAACTGGAGGTAAAAACCAGATGGAACTCTACATTGGAAATGCTTTCCTGGGCGTTACAATTCAAACGTTCGATTAATATTCTTTGTGACAATACCGATACTCTTTTACATTTTCGAATACACGATACAGAATGGAATGTTATTGAAAGAACATGTAAGTATTCACAAAGTTCCAATATACTAACTAAAATTTTAGAAGAAGAGAAATATTCTACCCTTCCTATGGTGGTCATTGGGATCAATATGCTACTCGACAAATTAGAAAGATAGGCGCATGAACTAGATAATAAAGAAAATAGAGACGATCTTGATGCAAAAATAATTCTTGCCCTTTAGGCAGCTCGCGATAAAATTGTTAAGCATTACAGTAGGACTAACTGGATATATTGTATCGTTTAGATTTTGGATCCTCGTCAAAATTGAAACATTTTCTTTAACGACATGGGGACAATCCTTAAAAGATGAATCCATCAAGAAATTTGAAGAAATTTATAAAGAAAATTATTATTCACCTCACAGTGACAAAGAGTCACCCCAAACCCAAGTTGAATGTACAGTCAGTGTGTTCGAAAAAAAGTCTGATGAAGTTACTGATTTTGATATAGACTTGCTTGGACTTTTCCAATCATCTCCAAAAATAAATAGAAACGAAAACTCATGGAGCAGACAGTACCTAGGACATGTTAAAGTGGTGGAAACTGCACGAAACTGCATTTCCCACTTTATCAAAAATGGCGAGAGACTTTCTAGCCACCCCAGCAACATCAGCCTGCATAGAACGCTATTTTTCGAAAGCTTCTTTGACAGTCACAAAAAAACGAAACCGATTGAATGACCAGTCGATTAGAACATTAATGTGTTTAAATTCGTGGCTTCAACAAGAATCCTTAACAAATATCACACAAGTATCGCAGGAAGAGGTTACTATGTAATATATTGTCGCTTTCACTTTATTTTTAAGAACTTCACTTTTCACAAAGAATTTTGAGGTGACAAATTCGAGTTGATCAAAAACATTTTTTGAAATAATGTATTTTCTTTTTGTTTTAAATAATGTATTTTCATTTTATTTAAAATAAATGTATTTGTTGTACCTACTTACTATATTTAACATAAATATTTTACCCATTTAAGGTATATCTACTAAATAAATTATTTTTCAAACTCTCCCAAACTAGTTTGACAAACAGTTTGAATTTTCAAACCTGTAACCATTGTCCAGTTTGATTTGACTTGAATATTTTTTTTGAAAGATTGACTTGAGTTTGACTTAATTTCAAGTCAAACTCAAGTCAATCCCAAAAATTCAAGTCAAACTTGTGCAACTCTACTTGAGCTACAAATACTGATTGAATAATTTTAGTAAATATCTTGTACACACGACACTACTATTATATAGGTATTTGATTAAGTGACTACTGTAGGTACAGCTTATGATCATCTTGTGTTTGAGGAGTTTCTTACAAAAACATCCATAGTCCCAGAATACATAATATTTTGCATATTTAGCCTATTTAGACGTAAGAATAAAATTTGTTCCTTATCAATCGAGGAATGGGAATCTTTTTATGATGGCATAACTCTGCCCAGAGTGGAGTACGATCTATATTTCTTTGGTGTCGGAGACGAATTTCTGGATAGCCCTATATCACTTCAAGAACTTGATCAATCTTTGATTTCGTGCAAAGATGGCAAATCACCTGGTAAAGATGGTATTAGTTATGAGTTTTTGAAGCACTTACCGCAGAATTGGCGGTTATATATTTGCCATTTATATAATCAAATTTTTATATTCAGAAATTATTCCTTCCGGTTGGCACGAAACAATTCTTACAATGATCCACAAAAAAGGGCCCTTAGAGGAACCTAATAACTATCGTGGTATATCACTAATTAATTGTTGTGCCAAAGTATTCACGTTAATTCTATTAAATCGCTTATCCAATTGGTGTGAAAATAATTTCATTCTTCCCGAATCACAATTCGGATTTCGAAAGAATAGAGGGGTGTTTGGATAATATTTTTATTTTGACTTCCGTTTTGCAAATTACTCTTAGACTTCCTCGTAGGAAAGTATATGCTGTTTTTGTAGATTTTCGTAGAGCTTTTGACAGTATAGATCATGTGCTTCTTTGGCTGAAACTACATAAGTTCGGAGTTAGTACTAAGTATATCAGAATATTTAAACACTTATATGACAATGCTACATTTTTAATTAGGCATCAAAATCTGTATAGTAAGAAATATGCTATTTCTGAGGGAGTTCTTCAAGGTGAGTCGCTGAGTCCATTGCTTTTCTCTATTTTCATCTCTGATATTGAGGATTACTTTCGTTCAAGTAACTTATGCGGGATTAATATCGATGGCAGGAATGATGTCTTAATGCTTCAATACGCAGATGATATAGTGATACTTGGTGACTCGCCAATAGATATGGAACGTAAACTGAGAGTACTCGAAACTTACTGTTCTGACAATAAACTCACAGTTAACACTGATAAAACAAAAGTATTAATATTTGCAAGGGGAGGGCACAAACATAATTTAAATCAAAAGTTTTATTACAATGGTCTCAGATTAGAAATAGTTAATCAGTTTACGTATCTAGGTGTCGATTTCTCCTCAACATCCTTGTTCTGTACTATGGCCAAGAATACTAAAATAAAAGCTTGTCGCGCCATTGGAGCAGTGATGGATATTATGTGTCGATCCAAAATGAATACATGGGATTCCAGAATCAAACTGTATGATTCAATAATTTTATCTTCTCTCTCCTTTGGAATTGGTGTGTGGGGACTACGCTATACTGATGTTATTGAGCGAGTTCAGGTTAATTTTTTCAAGAAATTGTTGAATTTGTCACAAAATACTCCAGATTACATTGTACGTCTTGAGACATACTCGTCTCACTTATCATTAATCATTTTCAAACATGCTTTAATGTGGTTGAATAAACTTAAAATAATGGATAATTCTAGAATATCTAAAATCAGTTATATGCGACTTTTACAATTAACCACTGAAAATGCTAAATATAATTGGGTCTTACAAGTTAAAAAATGGTTCACTTTTGCCGAATGTGAACATTTATGGATAAAGTATTTGAATACATGTTCACATACATTAGATGGCGTTATTTTGGGGAATTTTGAAAGAAAACTCCTCGAAATTGATATATCTAGGAAGGTTTCCTCCAGTTATTCTTTAATATACTCTCGGTTGATGATTGATGAAACCAGAAAGAATTATTTGTGGATTCCTGCTTCTATGTATATAACGAGAATTATCGCACAAATCAGAACTTCCAACAAAAAGATACTGAAATTTTCTTTTAAAGGTAATTTCTATTCAATTGATTGTAGTGAAATATGTTCCGTTTGTAATATGCATACACCAGAATCGTTAGAGCACATTCTATTCAAATGCCCAATTTATAGTTCTCTTAGACAAAACAGATTTTTTTATGGTGTGGATGGTATTGATGGTCTAGTACACTATTTAAACGTCAATAATGACAATCTACCCGAGCTCTCTGCTCTAGCCAATATTGTCATTGGTATATTAAAGTTAAGAGCTTTTGCATGCGGAGAATAGATAATCACAAAATATATTATATACTAACCTAATTTATGTACCGAACCCTTGTGAAAAGATGTATCTTATGCACAATAAAACTATCTATCTATCTATCTATCTACATAATATTTTGCGCTAACTTAGCCTTAACGTTTAAGAATTTGGGATTGTGTGTCACCAGTTGCCTAAAAATATTATATTAACCTCTTCTAGGAGTTTTATTCGTTTTTTATTCTGTATCAAATATAATTGGAATGCTTGAGAGTACTAATACGAAATTTTTCTGCAAAATAGAATAGTAAATTATTTTCTGATAAGTATATAAAATTTAAAAGTAGTTCAATTACGCAAATTTACGCTTATCGTCCCGTTAAGAAAAAATTAAAATAAAAATTTACACACAATCGCGTATATCTCGTCCTCGGCGTATTTTTCACAGAAGCGAACTGGAACATTGCGAGTCCATTTAAAGGTACAAAATCACGTTGTGTAGTCATTTTAATGATGGCAGTGAATGGGTAATATGAAACAAGTCTTAGAAATTGGAGGTTCTTGTTCGGAATTCAGATGGGTGATGGACGTGTGACGTTCCATTAAGGACATCTATCGCTCGATCAGAAAAATTGAATAAAAAAATATTTGCTGTGGTTGGATTGAAAGGCGTATGATAATTTTCATACATACGTACAATCGCTTTTGGTATCCGAATAATTAAAGTTATTAGGTCTGTTAACATAAGCGGTGTCTTTCAGGTAGCCCCAGAGAGAAAAATCTAGTGATGTTAACCCAGGGTAACCAGTCGGCCACTTAATTGCACATCTTCGACCAATCCAAATCTGAAGAAAAATTGTATTCTTATATTGCCTAACGTCTCTTTAATAATGTGGAGGTGCGCCCTCTTGTTAAGAGTATACGTTTAAATTAGGAGATAATCGATTTATTGTACGTATAATAAAAATATTCAGCAGCGGTAAGGTTGAATGAAAAAAGGACCAATCGAATGGGTTTTCACCAAACCCGCACACACATTAACTTTTTATTGACGCCGAGAAATTGTTTTGCATCCTGTAGCTGTTTGACAAAATTGTAATCATCCATCAAAATGATCCTCCGCCAATTCATGGAGATTTTGAACTTTATACGGATAAAAGTTATTCTTATGCCGAATAGTCTGCTTAGACTGACTACCAATATCATTATTTCTTGCCAATATACAGTAGATGTTTCAGGGTTTTCTTGAACATTCAAAGTTTTATCTTCATTAGCTGCACTTTTCGGTCTACTAGACCTTGAAACAGCCTTTACATTACAAGTTCCATTGAATGTGCTCATTAATTCCCAAGTGGCACTTGACTTGAATTTTCTCCACTTTTTCTGGGTCCATTTTCTTCTATTCAATGTTTCGCTTTGCAAGTTGTGTACTCCTACTTTTTTAAAATCATCTTTTACTGAATTCGGCCATTTCGTTCTAGGTCTGTCCCTTCCCGCTTTGCTACCTGTTCCACCCATTGAAACTCTCCTAACCCACCTGTCTTCTAACATTCTGCCAACCATCTGGCCCTCTTTGCTCTTATTATGTTTGTTATCGTTGATTTTCTTCATAACGCTAGCAATTTGTTATTCGTTCCTCTTCGCCAATCGTTCTCATCTGTTTTCACTCCTCCAAATATTTTTCCCAACATTTCCCTCTCCAATATTATTTATAGTCGGTCCTTTTCTTTTTTATATTCATAACCCATGTTTCACAGCACATGTGAGTATTGTTTTATACACTCAGGTGCAGAAAAAACGGGCCACCTATTATTTTTTCAGAATCTGCTTAATTTGGTTATTATTTTGGTTTTTAAATTATATTTTGTATTCTTTATCAACAAAGGACTTCCTTCTAAATACAAAAAGTTGGAATACGTGTGTATTTTCTCGTTTTACATAAAAAAAGAACATTTTGGAAAATTCAAATTCAAAACTTCCATATTTCATTCATGCAATTCGAAAGGAGCTTATGTGTTTTCAATTGTTGGGCGGTTGCTAGGCAATTTTTTGTTAATGTTAATATTGTCAATATTAACGTTGAAAATTTTGAAGTCTTAATTATGGTTTTAAGTGCCTAGATTGTGCTAAAGCAGTAGCGAGAGCAGTAGTTCTTGTGGAAGATGGTCGAAGCCAAAGATATGTGGCTCGATTACTTAATGTTAGCCGTTCTACCATTCAAAGGGTGTTACTGGAAGAAACACAAGAAGGCCTGGTAGTGGTAGAATACGGGTAACTACCGCTCGAGATGACAGATTTATTGTACTAAATTCTCTAAGAGATCGTCATTTGACTTCAGTACAGACAATAAATCGACTTCTGGAGGTTCGTGGTAAAAATGTAAGTAAATGGACAGTTCACCGAAGATTACATGAGGTTGGGTTAAAAGCCTATAGGCCAGCAACTGGGCCTAAGTTACTTCCACGTCACCGGGTAGCGAGATTGCACTTTGCTTGTGAACATAGCAATTGGAATCTTATGTAATGGAGTAATATACTCTTTACCGATGAGTCCAGGTTCTCGCTACATTCACCAGACGGACGAAAACGAGTATGGAGACGAAATGGGGAACGATTCCAAGAATGTGCTTTTAGCCCTAGGCTGAGTCATAACGGAGGTTCCGTATGGTATGGGCAGGCATATCAAGTGAAGCCTCTACGGAATTAGTGTTTATCAATGGGGGCTCACTGACTGCACAACGTTATATTGAGGAAGATTTGGCATATCAGGTGGTTCCATTCTCTCCATTTATTGGAGATAACTTTATCCTGATGCAGGACAACGCTAGACCTCATTCAGCGAGATGTCAGTGAATACTTGACAGAAGTTGGCATTGAAAAAATGAACTGGCCAGCATGTTCTCCGGACGCAAATCTTATAGAACATGTGTGGGACATGTTAGGCAGGCGTGTTAGAAGTCGTGCTATACCACCAACCACACTAAATGAGCATCGTGTAGCTCTTCAAGAAGAATGGGGGAATATTCCTCAGAATGCAGTTCGTGAGCTCATTAGTGGGATGCCACGCCGTATGCAAGCAATAATTAGGGCTAGAGGAGGGAATACCAAATACTAAAGTCTATTTTATGTGTTAAATTTGTACCTCTAAAGTTTGCTGTTGTTATTATAACATAAATTTTACTAAGTATACATGTACTTTTCCTTTATTTATGTTATTGTTTATTAAGTTTAGTTTGAGTGACATATTCTTGTCTTTTTATACCAGGAGGAAGTCCTTTGTTGGTAAAACATAAAAAGTGTAAACCAAAAGCCAAAATAATGAACAAATATAGCCGATTTTAAGGCTTTTTTGCACCTGAGTGTATATTCTGATCTTAGCCTCTCTGGATACATTTTTTGCTTTCGATATTTTTGAAAATATTTCTGCTGCCTCACTACCGTTGGATATTCTTTTCTTTATTTCTTTCTGCTGTCAAGATTATTCTGGGTGTTTCAATTTCCCAAATGTATAGGTGTAACCATCGCATTTCATATTCAAGTCCGTATTTCCATCTTTCATAACCATATTCTTAGTTTCCTTTTCATTAATTACCATGTGAGATTCCTTTGCTTTTTTCTCAAGTAATTTAAATATTCTCTTTAGTTGATTTTGCGTTCTCGTCATTAGAAATATCTCGTCACAATGGATCTACTTATAAAAGGAGATTCAGGTTTAAAATCGTTGGAAAGATGAGCTACCTATAGCGTATTCAGAACGTTTGAGATCACACATTAAGATTGTAATTCGTTGTTTGTCCGATAAATGTGCCGTTACTCTTAATTTACTTTTAAACTTCGTGCTAATTTGTAATAAAGATCAGTTTGACAATTCGACTATTAATAATGATGTGGTTGACGTTGTTAATGCGTACCATTCACGTACCATTGTTTTTGTTCATTTTGATAATCCCACAAGCTGATATTAGTACAATACAATTTGAGAAAGTTACTGAAATCAAAACTAGATGTACACCTGAGTAGTCCAGGACAAGTGGTGCATAAAATAGACGGCACAATAAAGCATGTATTGATAGAAACGATTCGTGAGCGGTTCTGAGAAGAAAGGTGGGGTGTAGAGTGTAGCTAATGTTAATAATAATGATACTGGATTTTACATGAAGCTTCCCGCGGCACGGGCCAAAAGGTTACAGTATACTAGAGAATATTTAGGATAAGGCGGTATCAACTTATGAAAACTGAAGGCTTAATTCTTGATTCACCTCTGCGTTGAAGACATGGACATAAGCGAGTGGGTGGCGCAGAATGGTGCTCTAGAATGGTAGAAGAGAATATTTAGAATAGAGAAATGAGAATATTTGGGAGAAGGCGGTATCAACTTATAAAAACTGAAGGCTTTGGACGAGACGTGGATTTTTAGCAAGGGTCAGATGAGAAAATATTATCAAGATAACTTATTAAAAGGAATAGGTAATGGGTCAAAATGTATAATCAAGCTTGTAGGAGGGTTTATATAAGACGGTTTTGTTGAAGATGCAGGTGTAGTTTATAAAAGTAACCGAAATAGCGGCGACTGCCACGATAATATGAAGCTTTGAAAAATGGTTTAAACCCAAATTTTTACTTAGCCTAGAGGAATCGAGCTTAATTATTATGGATAACACCAATTACCATTTAGTCCAGTGAACGAAGGTGTCAACATGGGCAACTGGTCCAGCAAGAGCCATTTTTTTTTAAATTTGCAGGTTATGGTAGGCACATTGAATTCCCAAAATGTCAGGTATAATACCTGACCATTGTGGAAGGGTGGGAAAATGGCTCTGAAATTCCAATAAATCCGTTTTCCTACGATATCTGCCGAGATTTGACCACTGGAGAATTTTTGCTCAGACGAAAATTAAAGAGCAGTTCCTTACCCACAAAAATGATTCCTAGCATTTTTTCAAAAAATTAGATAGTTTTCGAGATAAATGTCCCGAACGCCGACCCAAAATTGAGCTCCAGGCTAGCTTATAGAGAGCACGCTCTGAGGGCATGTCGTTTGTGCAAATTACTAATTTTTTGATAACTCTCGTTAAAATCAATATTTTTCAATGAATCAAAGTGCGGGTGAAAGAAGGGATCTGTGGCTACTAAGGCGTGTTTTTATCCAGTCAAATCGTGCTCCTGGGTCATTGGAAAACCAGGCCAAAATTCGTCTTTGCTAGATTTTTTAATGCTTCCATGGATGTATTCATATTATTTTTATTAATAGTTATTTCAGCCAATCCTTTTGGATAATGGTTCTTTGGGGGGTACTTTATTTATTCCGAAACAATGCTACCAATAATTCGCCCGTATTTTTTTGAATAATGTGTTTTCTAATAGGCGATTTTTGTGGATTTCTGGAGTTTTCCCGAGCGCTCTGGTTTATCGGGAATTTCTCGATAATAAACTGTCAAACCCGCT
Source organism: Galerucella calmariensis (assembly GCA_910591675.1). Classification (NCBI taxonomy): domain Eukaryota; kingdom Metazoa; phylum Arthropoda; class Insecta; order Coleoptera; family Chrysomelidae; genus Galerucella; species Galerucella calmariensis. The sequence continues at coordinate 18,446 of CAJUYG010001979.1, forward strand.
TATAATTGATATTGGGAGAAAGGTAAGAATATCCTCTTGCCGATGGTATGATTTTTTTTGGCCCAGACCCCTGGGTTTTCAGGAAAATCGGGGAAATTTCCAGTTTCCTGAGGGAAGACAGCTATTCTTCTGAGTTTTTTCGAGCAGTTTTTTCTCTTTACAGTAAAATTTTTCCCAGTCTAGCATCATACCCCATGAAAGGTCACATTCTGAAGTTTACTTTGATATGTGTATCAAGTATTTTATTTGATGCATTAAAAAAAAATTTGTCTCTAAATTTGTTGTAATGGATGCCTCATTTTATTCTCGCACGCCGCCACGCCACCCATCTACAGTGTGGTCGACGGCGTCTGCTATAGTGCGTGTACACGTGGATGCTTTCTGCTGCATTGTTTGTCAACAACTGACAATTTTACACTTTCTCTTCCGTGATTTTTCAAGAATAAATCAGCAGTAATCCAGTGTGAAAAGTGAAATTCAAGTCATTATTGATTTTATTGTTATTATTAAATAATAAATTTTGAAATTTTTATTGATAAAAAACACAGGGAAATATTGAAAATTCTATTTTCAATATTTTAGCACACGGTGAGGTTTCATTTTTTTAATTAAAATCATTAATATTGTTGTGGGTGAAATGACATCTAATGATTTGATAAATATTGTTCATTCCTGTAGAAAAATGGAAGTCGCAGAGGATTCTAGTACGCCCGTGTGTTTTATTTGTGATCAAGCTCTGACTGAAGACGTTACAACGGTTACCCGAAGACTAGAAACCCTAATAAATTTTAGCAAGACCAGGAAAGACAACCACCATTTGTTCCTGGAGAAGGTATCGTCTGTGGAAGTTCATAGCTTGTGTAGGAAGAGGTATTCGATAATAAAGAATGGGAAAGTGATTTTCGCAATTTTAGCGTCTACTTTCAATTCTTTTCGCACACAATCATTCCTAGGATTGGTCTGTCCAATGAAAGCAGGCCAGGGTCTCAATTTTAAAGAAAGCGATAACTTTTTTGACCCCGAGAGTGGGTAAGAGATCGATCATTTTAATGTTTCTTTTCATGGCCTTAATTATTTCGCGGTTGCGAAAATGCAAGGTGGCGCCATCTACCATAGATGCCTGGACATGGATGCCCAAACATAGAAATTGGTGTATTTTCAGGGTCCCTTATCCCAGATTTTGGGCTAGAATCGTCAGTTTTTAAGTTTCAGAAAACTGCGAAATTTTCAACCACCATTTTTGCAAAAAATATTGGTGTAACGAAAGAAATTGTGGGGACAATTTTTGTAGGTAATGAACTGCTTCTCATTTTTTGTCTGAACAAAAATTCTCTAGGGATCGTAGTTCGGGAGATATCGGCGAAAAACGGATTTTCGGGATCTCTAGAGCCATTTTCCGACCCTCCCACAAATTTCAGGCACCTGACATTTTGGGGGTTTAATGTACCCACTATTACTTGCAAATTAAAAAAAAAATTCCCTGCTGCTTCATTTATTGGACTAATTCACTATTAGTGGCACCGCTGGTATAAAACAAAATCACTAGATAAAGCCGAATCTAAAGATATCAATATACAAGGGAGATGTGTAAATGTGTAAAGTTATTGAAACAAAGTTGGCAAAAAGAGATAATCACGTCTACCGCCACATCATTGCCAGTACAGCGGCATAAAAATAGTTTAGTCATAAAGTGAAAGAATCTACGATAATGAAGTTAAATGGCTCTTGACAATTTTATAATTGTGGTCATGCTTGTCGATAGGCGTGGTAATTTCACATTTAGACCTAAATTTTCCAAACAGATACCGTTAAGACTACCCGTATATATTTCTTTTACAATAAAAAGTACTTTAAACATATTTAAGTAAGTGATTATGCAGGTGAAACTTAAAACCATTTTCTTTTCCATCACGGCCATATAAAACAACATTTTTCTAGAATATCTAATTTTATTGTTCGTTGACATTCGCCGTATCGTCTGCATGTCACAACACTGGGAAACAAGGCAAATCTATTCCATTTTTTCTCTACAGGAAGGAAGTAGTTAATTAAAGTTTTTTTTGTTACCGTTTATTTTGAATTAAATTATGTTAGATCTGGTCACAAACAATTAAACACTATTAGAATGGAGATATATATATGTATATGCATGTCGTTAAACTATAAAAACGTTAATATGCCACTTTTATTTATTATGTTGATTTCCATTGCAAAATACGGTTGCTTTAATGAAATTACTTTGATTGTGGAAATTATACGGTTGTTTTCAGTAATTTGTATTATAAAGTAATTGTTTTAATGAAGTATTTATTAAATGTCGTTAACTAACAACTATTTTGATTATACATTATGTTAATAAAATTATATACATGTTTGATTCCTGTTTAACTTTTTCTTTCTTTCTTTCTCTTATCCTTATGCCTTCTCAGGCGTCGGATTGGAGTTCTTTCTGAACCCATGTTTTCCATTCTTTTCTGTCCCTGGCTAATGCCTTTATCTCTCCCAATGACTTTCCTTTTTTCTTTCCAATTTATTCAATCTGGTCTATCCATTTCCTCCTGGGTCTTCCTCTTTGTCTTTTTCTTGATATTCCCATATCCATTACATTTATCGCTATTCTATCTTGCTCCATTCTTACTATAGGTAACCAAACCAGTTCAATTGTTTCTGCTTCTGATTTCTTCGTTCCTTACTTTTTCCCATTTCGTTTTTCCTGCTGTTCTCGTTAAATATTTCATTTCCATTGCATTTTTTTTGTTTCATGCTTTTTCTGCAGTACCCAGTTCTCACTGGCATAAGTTATAGTTGGTACTGTAATTTTATTGTATATTTCCATCTTTGTATTTATATCAATATATTTATGGCTTAGTAATCTTCGATTTAAGGAATAATATAATCTTGTTGATTCATTTGCTCTGTTATTAAGTTCTGCGTCTATTTTTCCATCTTCTGTTAAAATACTTCCTAGGTAGTTATAGGTTGTTACTCTTTTTAATGTTTTGTGATTACATTTCAATTCCTCGTAATTATTCCCCTGTTTCCAATTTACTATTATTACTTTCGTTTTCTCTGTATTTATTGTCATTTTCATCTTTTCTATTTCTCTGGCCAGTAAGTTAATTAGTTTCTGCATTTTATTTCTCGATTTTGATATGAGTACGATATCGTCTGCGTATAGTAGGTTACTTAGTCTGACCGGTACCATGTTCCTGTACCCTATTATCGTGTCCAGATGTCCTCCTTGTCTTTTTATTTCCTTCACTTTTTTGTCCATAATAATAACAAACAACAGTGGGCTTAAGCTATCACCTTGTTTTATACCTTTTTTCATTGAAAACTCTTCCGATCTTCGACTACTCTTAATTTGACAGTCTCGTATGTGCTTTTAATTATATTAAAAAGAGCTTTCGGTACTTCCAAGTCTTCCAATACCTTTTTCTTTTTCTACTGTATCAAAAGCTGCCTTTAAGTCTATAAATGCTAAATACATTTTTTCTCCCGCTTCAATTGTATTATCAATTAGTCTTCTTAAAATGTATATATTATCATTTGCTTGCCTTCCTGGTCTGAAAGCTGCTTGTTCCTCTTCTAATTTTGTGTCTATATGACTTCTTGTTTAACTAGAATTCTTATAATATCATCTTTTTTCACTCTAAAATATATTCAAATAAAAATAGCATTCGTTAATGATGGAGCTTGGATTAGTAGATTTGACAATTTCATTGAAGAAAGATGGATAAAAGAGAATAAAGTCGAACAGAATGCAGAAAAAAATCAAAGGCTTTTAAGAATTAATGTCAAGGCAGTTGAGGATTTGTGGGCAGGAAAGGTTTGGAGTACATAGGAAACACTTAAGGACAAACAGAAGAGCAAAGAACGCACAAATTTTTTAACTTTTAAATAATCTTTTTACATACCTTAAGTGGTCGACAATAGGGTCAATTCTATAAGAAATGGTTAAAAATTTAAGGCAGTTGAAAAATGTGTTTTTACGGTTTGTTAATTGAATATAGCCCAATTCCAATTCTATAACGTTAACATTGAGGGGATTCTTTAAAATAATTCATTTTAACGCAGATCGAACTTGATTCATTTAAAATATTTAACTCGCAAAATAGATCAATTATAATCATTTCTAACCTCTAATCTACTGAAGTGACAGTAAAGTACATAGTATATAGAGATGTTTAGGAACAAGTCTTTGACTATCACGCATATGTTCAGATATTGAATGTATGACTGATTGAAATAATATTACGAAACCTCAAGATATGTTTTCATAAACAAAATTGAACATGACCAAATAAAAATGACAAAAATATCCTAGTAACAATTTAAGACCAAGTGAAAGTATATACTACATTCTTCCCGCCTGAGTCAATGAATGTAATCTTCCAGGAATGCAAGAGGTCTTCTTGTAGGTCTTATGTTATCGTAATCCTTCACGGAAGATATAGTATCCGTTTCGGGTATTTGATGGTCAACTAAACGATTAGGAGGTGTTACAGCATCGTCAACACTAGTCCGTGGAACTTGAATAGCAGTGGACCTTTTTGGGAGTGGTTCATTCTTAGCAAATTTTTGTTAATTTTAAGCAGCTGAAGGAGAATCTTCTTCTGAAACTTGTACAGTCTCATACTCTTGGAAAGGGGCTAGATGTCTCTGGTTTCTCTTCCATCAGATAAATGAACTTGAGCATCACATGAACAAGCTCTACTTTTTGAACTAAGGGATCATTCTTGCGTGTCCGATTAAAGAGACTCTGTTTATCGGACCTGAACCATTTTTTGGCATTGCCGAAAGCACTGCTACCTGGGTGGAAAGGAAAACCTACACGTACTGGGCAGGCATACCGGGGTTTTTGTCACTAGAAGGCGTTCATATACCCATCGAGTACAAAAAATAAGCAGATCCTGGAATGGAGCAGAACAAACCTACGCATTCTGACTGGACTGCTTACAGGTCATTGTAGACTAAGTTACCACCTAAAGAAAATGAGTCTGGTTCAGACCTCGGACTGTTGGTTCTGTAACTTGGAGGACGAAACTGCGGAGCACATACTATGCTCATGCCCAGCCTTGGGCAGGGTAAGGTATAATATATTCGGTTTCAGTACCTTGGAACTGAACGACTTCGAAAAAGTGTCACCAAATACAACCATGGACTTCTTCAGAAGCACAGGCTTGTGGGGTGAATTGTAATCCCTAGGGGTGAGCCACAATAGACCTAACGAAGGTCGCAGTGGAGGTAGCGAGGAGGTAGCGAGTACCTAATAGAATTGAAATTGCATCGAATTTACAGAAATTGATCAGCTGGGCTTCAACAATGCAAGCTTTCGATCAAGAAATCTTGCATTGCACTGCAGGCTGTATTGCACCATGTCAAGGGGGAAGGAAGGTTTTTCACACAACTTCCACAACTTTAACGATAAAAAGACAAAAATGTAATTTTAAGTTACTTTCCTGCTTATCAGAAAAAATATTAATTTACCATAACCGTAAATACAATTTATCCTCAACAGGCAAAAACTTCAAGACGTTGTCAGATCAACTGGTAAAATTCCCCAATTTGTTTTGACGTTTACTGAAATTCGATCTAATATTTACAAGTTTTTTTGGTGCTTTTAAATTCATTTTTTCTTTAAGATAAAAAGTTATTTCCATAACTAATTATTTAGGCAAATCTGCAGTGTGTACCTGGTTAATAAAATGCCGAGGCAGCTGAACAGTAAATGTCAAGAGATCATGAGAGATGGTAACATCTTTGTTAAGATATTTTAAACGAGAATGCCGAAATAGGGTCCCGCTTCTTCCGCTTACTGCTGTAAGAGACGTAAGTAATAGTATTCGCTATTTGTATTCATTATTATTATTATTATTATTATTGTTACATATTCAAATGTGATGAATTTTAGAGTTTACGACGGTTGTTGAATTAAATCATAATTATTTACCTTGTGGATGGTAAGTACAATATTGTAAGCTATAATACAAAAAAAAGAACGTTGTGACCTTGTGAAATATACAGCGTGTCCACGGATGGAATATCCTATAGGTGAAAAATTTTTAAATATTAATTTAGTAAAAAATGTTATTCTTGATAAAAAGTTTTGCTTATTCTGAAACCCTATAAAATTAAATAAAATTCAAGTTTTTCAAAACACGTATCATTTTATGGCCAGTTTTATGAAAACCTGGAGTCTGACTTTTTGACATTTCTTCACATATTGGCTAATATCTTGGGAACCTTAAGGTTTGCAAGGTTCTAGTCTACGCCATTCGATTCAGAATTGAATTTTCTAGAAAAAGAGGAATTTTCCACATCGAAAAACCTTGGATATGGATTTTAGAATTTTCAGGTTTTGAAAAGTCCACACCGAAACTTATACTAATTCGCGAAGATTCATAATTTTGAAAATCCCTCTTTTCATAGAAAATTCAATTCTGAATCGAGTGGCGTAGACTAGAACCTCACAAACCTCAAGGTTCCCGAGATATTAGCCAATATGTGAAGAAATGTCAAAAAGTCAGACTCCAGGTTTTCATGAAACTAACCATAAAATGAGACGGGTTTTGAAAAACTTGAATTTTATCTCATTTTATAGGGTTTCAGAACAAGCAAAACTTTTTATCAATAATAATATTTTTCACTAAATTAATATTTAAAAATTTTTCACATATGGGATACTCCATCCGTGGACACGCTGTATCGGATCGATAGAGATGTTTTTGAGATATCATGTCCACCTACTCCAAAACATGGTTTGTAGAGCAACGCGATTACAGAAACACAACAAGCCTAAACAATGTTCGAGAAGGTGACACATTTACAACTAGGACAATAATACTAGACAAACCCGGTTCAGGTGATGCACCCGGGTAATCCTAGAGATATTAACTGGCTCACCGATGGTTCCGAAACAAACCATGGTACCGGGCTGGTATGAACAGACCTAGAATAAAATATTCTCCATCCTCGATTGCCGCTATGATGATATGTCGGATAAAAAATTAAAATATTCACTGACAGCCAGGCTCTTAACAATCCAACCACTAAGCTTAGACTGGTAAAAAACTGTAAAGAATCCTTTAATGGACTGGCAAAACACAAGACATTGTCTCTAGAATGGGTGTCGGGACATAAGGATAATGCAGGTTATGAAGTGGCCAAAGAAGCTCTAGAAGGGACTCAATAGGCTGGAACCATTCTATTGAATCACAAATGATTGCATAAGAGGGGAGATCCAAAGCTGTTTGGTGGAAGAACATCAATTTATACGAAGAGTTTACTGAACAAGGTACACAAGGGGATTTGAATTTGGAAAAGAGACATTTGAAGACAGTTACCAACCTGGTCACTGAGCACTCTCTGGAACTGGAAACAACTACACGACATAGGAAATCACCCAATAACATATACTCTGCTTCTGTAAGAGCGGACAGACGGACGAAAGCACTTTTAAAATAATAAAACCGTTACAAAGTCCCCTCAGTCAAACTGGTGGCCTATATATTATAGAAGACACGATGCTTCTAGAATGGAAGTAGTTAATATGGAAAATAGTACGGAGATTTACTTCCTGGGCTGTTGAGCACAATACAATGATGTATGTATGTATGTAAATGCACAACAGAAAGAAATGAATTAGTGCAGGGTACTTAAATTTTACAATAGAGTATCAATAGATGTGGAAAACTGTAAGTGGCCCTTAATCTAACTAGTCTTATAAATAAACACATCACTAAAATTATTACGAAAGCCTATGCACCGCCACTGTGTTCCAACTTTAGTAAGCCTGTAGGTCCATTTATTATAAGCTGGTCAATTGTAGTACGTTTTTTTAGCGAACTTTTTAATTGAAAATTGTATTTACAACAAAATGTTATTGTTCTCTATTTCCGTGAATAATTACCTCACATAATGTTTGAGCGTTTAATTTTATTGATGCTCTAAACCTTTCAAGTGAAAGAATCAACGGTGAAACCCCTCGTTTGTTATTCGCATGTACTTTTCATTATAAAACTAATAAATAATTTATTGCCTCCCCTTCCATCTCCACCTCCTCGCTCTCTCATTCCGCCCTTGTCTGCATGCACGGTGCACGGTGGACATAAGCAGTAGGTTAAAAAGAAGAAGAAGTCTCATCACATCTCCATGGTAACGAGCTAGCCCGTGGTTCCGCAGCCGCTTTCTTTTTACTTCCTCTCTTACTACTTTGCATCGATCTTTAAACTGTATGTGTGTATATGTGGAAATCAGTCGTTCACTCCCCCGCCCTCCCTATATTCCCCCCTTTTGCCGCCCCTTTGTCCTCAGGTTATGAGTGAGGTTTAATTCTCCCTCGCAAAGAAATGCCAGAATTTCAAGCTGAATTTCTTGTATAAATGGGTATTGATTCATTGTTCTTGTGTTCAGTTTTTTTAGATTCATATATATTTTAATTACCTACGGTTATACTTACAAAGGGTTATTGTTAAAAATGTTATCTACATTTAGAAAATATTTGAAAATAACTGTACTTTGAGTACTGATAATTCTGAGTTTTGAAATGTGAATATACAACTACCTACAGGACTCATAAAACAGAGTGGTCTATATTTTCTATTAAAAAAGACATATACAGTGCGCTGGAAGTGTTATACCCAGTCCTGGATCATCATAAGGGGCCCGTGGGGCCCGGGCCCACAGCGGCAACATTTGAGGGGCGGCAAATGCTTCTCGGTAAAAAAATTATAGTTATTAGAAAAAACATAAGAACAGTTTTGTAACTATTTCCTTTTATGTAGAATTTGAGATGTACAGGATATAAGGAAACATTTGAAAGATTTAAAATATTAGAGTGCCTTTATGAAAAAAATATATCCCAAATAGAATTTGATAAGTATGCAAAAAACCTTATCCCGAAGATTTAGAAGACTCATTTATTTCTGAGTGTATGCATTTTAATCGATATATACAAGAAAAATTACATTCATTTACTTCAGAAAATAAAAGTGGTAGAAGCCAATTTTGGTGTTTATGTGAACAGAAGAATACAACAAACATTGTTCACAGTAAAGATGGTATTATTATACAAATGTCAAATTTAATAAGGACAAAGAATCTGCAGAATAGTTTCCCCAATTTGGACATTGCGTTTAGGATGTACCTCTGTTTGTTTGTTACGAATTGTTCGGCCGAAAGATCTTTTTCGGTGATAGAACGAATTAAAAGTTTTCTGAGGTCAACAATGTCAAATGAAAAACTGAATCATTTAGCAATTTTACACATTGAAGCACATCTAGTGAATACTATAGATTTCAACGACATAGTTTCTGATTTTGCTTCCGCCAAAGCTCGCAAAAAAACTTTTTAATTAAAGAAAAATAATGTGGTCACTTCCCTAATTATTGATTCTATAAATCATTATCTACGTTTGTTTATTAATAGATGTATTTCATTTAGTTGTTTTTTTTCCTGTACAAATTGCCCTATTACCAGTATATATTGCAAAAATAAGATCCATCTAGTTCTATTCATTTATATTTTTAACACAATTTCGAGTTTCGGTAAAGCTTAATTCTTTTGTTGCAATTTCAAAAAATGGTAAGCAAGGATTAACAGTTGTTAAGCCTTAATATTACAACTACGTTGCCCTAAAAGGCCCTCAATGTTTTTCTGCTTTTTAGCACCATTTATTTTATTTTTTATTTTATTATTTTATTTTTAACACCATTTATAACATGTGTGTAGTGTAACATTGTAGTGCAATGACATGGGATAGGGGCGGCAAAAATTTGGGGCCCACAGCGGCATTGCACTTTAATCCGGCCCTGGTTATACCTACCCCGTCTTAACGTTCTTATTTTCATATAATAAGAAGAAAAGTGGAACAGGTCAATTTTTATAATGATCCCATTTTTTGTTGTTGTAAGCTCTTGAAACATTGAATTCAATGATATATCGTATAACATTTTGGTCCCAGAATTTGCGAGTTGTGCGTGAAAGAGTTTTAATATTTATTTCAATTCAAAAAATATTGTAAACTTGAGTGAATTTTTCTAATGATTGGAGATATTTTCTTCTTATTTTATTAAATTGTTAGTCAAACAACCGAATTTAATGGTTTGAGAGAATAATAAATAACAAGTACAAAAAATATGTACAATTTATACAATGGAAGATATTTAAAAAAATATATAGGTATTGTATTTTTCACTTTAAGAATTTGCGTTCCATTTTAACTCATAATCCACAAGTATGAATCTAATTATATTTTTGATCGCTATCCTCAAAAACCCAAACAATTCAATTCTCATCCGAATACAACTGAAATTACAGGTTTTGTCCTCTCACAGAATTATTTAGCAATAGAATATATTTTGAGTGAGTTTGTAAGGAAAATTGAAGATAAATGC
>CAJUYG010001979.1:36168-73101 GCA_910591675.1 Galerucella calmariensis
TGAATGATTTATTACTCCTCGTACTTTCTGTACAGACTATAATAGTTTCACTTAATAGAGCATTGTTAAATAATTTTTCAAAATTTTCAGAAATATGCAAGCATTAATTTATCGATCGATCCTTGTATTTTTAACCTTGGAAGAATGTGGTATTTTAAAACATTATAAAACAAACAATAAAAGTAAAAATTATCTCTTAATCAAATTTTAAATACCCGTTGAAGCAGTTACAATAATTCAATCACGACTTGAACTCTACCCCGTTTGAGAACCAACAAAAATCGAATTCCTGGAAGAAAAAAAAGAGCAATTCAGTCCGCTCGATCCTTGAAAAAGTAATCGAGGGGACAATATAAATATTTTGTTTATGCATTCACAACAAAAATTATGTTGACAAGTGAACAAAGGCGAGATAAGCTGAAGGGTAACCTCGCAAGTTATAGCTAACCTTTATTACAATTGACCACGCGATTGTAACAGCATCGAGAATACCGGAATTCGTGGATGAAAACCAGCTGGTCGGCTGGGTATAGACATACTACAGACTGGACGCCTTTTTGTTTTTATTTCGCTGTTTGCATAGATCCTTAATCAAATTTTTCTGGTGTTCTGTTAGCTGTCTTTAAGAGAATGCGAATATTTATGTGTATGTAGTAATTCGTATTTAGCAGAGCACGATACTGGATCTCGAAAAGTGTTTAAAACATTTATATGTATTCGAATAACACGGTTACGTTTCAGAATTAATGAACTTGGATGATACTTCAATAATAAGTACGATTGTTGGGTTGATTATGCTCCGTTTCTTGAAGGTAAAGACCACTAAGGAATCATTTTAGCTATTTGTATAGGTCAGCCATTTTTCAGTTTTCGGTATGCATATATGTGGCTCAAAAGTCGTTAGTAAATATTTTTCTCCACGACTAAATAATAACGCACATATTATTTTTACATATTATTTAGCTGCATAATGATATAAATTCTTCACACCAGTGAATATTAAAAAGAATTCACTCTCGTCAGCCAATCACATATTATTATTATTAGAATTCACGCAAAAATGAATAAATCAAATCGTCTCTTTAAAACGTCAAATACCTAAGAACGCAAATCGCTTCTGACAGCGCGTCGTTTGAAAGAAAAAAAAAATGGACAACAGAAGATAGTGAATATGTACGCCTCCCGAAATTAATTTCATTTATAAATGTGAGGGTTCCGATTGAAAATATGAGTTACGTAGGTATACAGAGTGGAAACCACTTATGGAATAAAATTCTTTGTCATTATTGTAGAAAATTATAAAAAATGCCGAGACACGTCAACTCTTGAATTGAGTTGTGCGTTATGTGAACATAAATTTGAATGTACAGGGTGATTCACGCAAGTATGCCATAGTCGGTGTTGTTTTTTTAATGAAACACCCTGTATATTTGCATATTTTTGAAATCTTCTTAATAAACCGATTCCAACAAACTAAATAATGTATGGTCAATTATGAATTATACAGGGTGAAATTTTTATTTTTACAGTTATCAAGCACATACATAAAATACCTGATGCATTTGATTTTAATACGTAATAAATGCTCAAAAGGTTCTCCACCTAGTTGTTGGCAATATCACAGTCTCCTATAGAGCTCCTCCCTAACTTTGTTTAAAGTTTGAGGTGAAATATTACGTATTTCTGTAGTTATCTTGTCTTTGAGGTCTACAATGCTAGTTGGTTGTGTTGCATATACTTTGTCCTTGAGATAACCCCACAGAAAAAAATCTAGCTTCGTAAGGTCTGCCGCTCAAAAGTACCTCTTCGTCCATTGCATTTATTGGGGAAGATTTCATCTGAATAAGTTCTTACCATTAAAGCATAATGGGGTGTTGCCCCGTCTTGTTGGAACCAAACATTTCCATTCGGTAAGCTAGGATCTATTGCGTTGGGATATAAGTTTGCCAACGCAGAAATAACTTCATTTCTAAGCATAATTAAATATTTTTCAGCTGTCAAATTTCCATCTATAAATATATATAGGACCTATAATATGGTCGCCTATGATACAGGCCCAAACGTTCACCTTTTGAGGGTACTGAGTATGTGTCTCACGCATTCAATTAGGATAAGTGCTGACCAATATCCACAAATCTGTCGGTTCACCTCTCTATTCAATGTGAATGTAGATTCGTCAGAAAAAAGAATGGTACCAAGAGCTATCTCATTTCTGTTCAGCTTATTCATCAATCTTTCGCAGAAATCCATTCTACGATCTGGATCGTCTTCTGTTAACTCCTGCACAAAAGTTAATTTGTAGGGATGAATTTTTTATTTATGAAGACATGTTGTGAAATATTAGGCAATTCGGGATACCTGTGATTAAATAAGATGGCCACTTCAACTTGACTTCTGCAGCTATCCCCGTACCCGATCTTCATTAAAATCTCAATTCGGTGAGTCTCAGTTGAATATTTCATTGTTATGTCGACAAGGAAAGAGTGTTTGACAAAGATTTTACTTTTTCACTATAAACTGTCAACACATCAACAACTGACAGAATAGAAAACAATCCACATTATTTACCGATTTTGTTTAATTATTGGCGTTTTTAGACAATTTTTAGGTATTTATGATAAAATTCATGGGCGTAGCAGGTTTTGTTTGATATACAAATAATTAGTTAGTTTGGATTTTTGATAAATCCATATTTAGCTAATTTAAAAAAGTACCAATATTTCAAGTGTAATTTTATAACTTATGTTTAGCTATTGATGGGATTGACCAATCAAAAAAATGACCGACGAAGGTGGTAACCAAAAAAACATCTACTACCATGATAATATGAACTTTGAAAAATGGTTAAAAAATCAAATTTATACTCAGTTTAGAAGAACCCAGTTTGATTATTATGATTATCAGAGATTTTGCACATTTAACAACGTTTAGTTTCAAAAGATTTGTCTGTAGTAATATCACAAGAGAGTGAGGATAAATTGGAAATAATTTGACAGATGCTAGAAAACTTGTTGCCAGGCAATAGATACGAGAGCCCGAAGGGCAGGAGTGGCTATTGCGAAATGGCAACAAGTTTGAAAGAAGGCCTGGAGAATTATTATCTAATTTATCGAAGTTTCGTGTGGTATTCAATAGATTATTTTTTAACGTTACAATCGAAATCACTTTCACGATTTTATATTTTCAATATCACTAGACTACATTAGACCGGTAGCCCCTGAATGTTGGCTGCAATATTTTAAAAGGAAACAGATTTCAATTTGAAAAACAAGTGGAATGAGGCTATTGCCCAATTGCTCATCGACTTTACAGGGGACATTGAAAATCTTAGAATTTTCACGAACCTAGAACAATTAATCAATGGATGCCACGTACTTGGATGCATTCCTTGGGTACTACTTTATCATAAGAAAAAACATATAGCATACAAATCCAAGAGATGCTAAGGGTTGATAAGTTAGTGTTAAAAATTGATAAAAAGGTAGAAAATAGAAACAATTAACTAATTTTGCTTTCTTAGTAGATGTTAAAAATATTAGTGGCATAGATTTTACGGCGATATTACATTTGTTAATAATTTTCCTAATATGATTTTCAATGTCCCCTGTAGCGTCGATATAAGCCACTTTAGGTCTTGGGCAATAGCCTAATTCTACTTGTTTTAAACTCGACGGTGGAGACGGCTTCCATTTAAAATAATAAAGCCTACACGTGTCATGGGCTACCTACAGTGATATTCAAAAGTCCCCTCCCCCCTCGTATCTTTTGAACGGCTACACTTACATTGATAAAATTTGGAGGGTGGAAATAAAGTGTTGTAAACTTCTCTACGAATGGAAACAGGTGACGTTATAGTAATAGATGACGTCACAGTGCCACTCTGGCCAATAATTTTAAATAGGACCTTATGGCAAGTGATATCTCGTTTGAAAGGCATTGACATTGGCTACATAGCCATATTAATTTTGTTTGGGTTTAAACTAATTTTGATGTCTTTGCAGTAGCCTGTGCGTTACAGATCTAGCTTTGCCTTTTATAAAAATGTGTAGTGGATGCTGATTACATCGCACTAGCCGCCCCGTAGTTTCAATATCTCAAAAACTCCCAATTCACCATTTTCAAATTCAACTCTACTTTACTTCCCTGTCTACATTCAAAATGTTGATACTACAAAAAAGAATTATTTTAAAAAGTGAAATGAATAAAAATATATCAGTAAGTTAATTAAGCAAGATCATCGTGGAACATATTATAATATATTATCATAAGACGTTCACTCACGTTGATTTCTATAAAACTCTTAACAATTTTCACGCCTAGTGCCTTTTCATTTTATTAATTTCTCGTTTGTAAACGGATGTGTAGAATTAATCGTTGACTAAATATTCACTGTTATATGTTTTTTTTGTTTGGCGTTCAAGAGTACAGGGCATAGCAAACTAGATATGAATGAAGATAAGCGAACTGATGAGTGTTAATAGCCGTTTAGTCAACGCCATTGCTATGGTAAATGATAATAATCGTTTAGCATTTGTAATGGGAATCAGACAGCTGGGCTCCCAGCTCGACATGCCCGATGCACTTTTTATTTTTGAATTATTTCCTTTCTTTCTTTCTTCGATAATTTCAAATAAACTTTCCGAATGAAAATGGGAGAGTATAGTATATGTCGTTTTTCTGAAAAGATATTATGGTTTATTCAACAAAAACTTATCAAAAACCCAATAGAAAAAGGAATGAAAAGAAATATGCTTAATTGAAATCAATATTCACCAACAATTGATGGACAAAGCGATCAATAGGTAAAATGGTAAATAAAATGATAAACATTGCATAAAAAGTGATAATTACCAAATTTATGAATAGTTTTATAATAAAGTACCTATAATACAAAAAAAATCAATGCCTTCGACAATATCAATCTTGGGAGCCTATTGAATATACTATTTAAGGTGGCACGGACTCTATATTTAATCAAAAATTCCCAATTTTCTCTCGGAAATAATATATGGCTATTTCTTTTTAAACGATCATAATATCAATACCCATAGTAACAATACGTACGTGTTTCAATATTTCGGTTTGAAACTGTCCTTGGTTGTCGAATGTATGACTTTGAAGGATCAAATACTCAGTGGCTGGTTGTGAGCAAAAGTGATATTTCAGAGACTTCAAGATGAACCATTGTTAAATTACGCAACAAAATGCTTTAATTAGAATATTTTAACGTGAATAATTATACTTATTTTTTATTTTGTACTTTTAGTGTTGAAGCAGAACGTAGTATTATATATGAATTATTTAATAGATCTTCTCTTAACCAATCGAAATTTTCTATTCCAGTTATTTAAATACGTTCTAATAAATCAAAACATTATTATAGAGAGAATAATAGATATACTCACAGCGAGGATTATTTAATTCACCTACAATGCATCTGTCAAAAATCTTCAAGAAATTCATAGAATATATTATTGTTTATATATACAGTGCTATTTAGAAGTCCCCAGTCCCCTCCCCCCATAGTATCTTTTGAACGGCTACACTTACATTAATAAAATTTGGAGGGTGAAAATAAAGTGTTGTAAACTTCTCTACGAATGGTAACAGGTGACGTAATGGTAATAGATGACGTCCTTGTGCCTCTCTGGCCAATTGATGTGACGTCATCTACTACTTTTACGTCACCTGTTACCATTCGTAGAGAAGTTTACAACACTTTATTTTCACCTTCAAATTTTATCAATGTAAGTGTAGCCGTTCAAAAGATACGAGGGGGGAGGAGACTTTTGAATAGCACTGTATATGGGAAAACACTGAAAATTAGCGAAATTTTACTTCATTGTTTTTTGGAAAACACTTGAACAATCTGAGTAAATTTTCCACACATCATATTTTTTATATTATTTTTCCACCACTCGAAAGGGAATTAATAGTAGACGATATTCACCTAATTTCATAAGCATAATGTCTAGCACGAATTATGTTGATAAATTTTCTATTTTTCACATCTAAACTTTATTTTTTACATCTAGGTAAATAAAATGACGTAATATGTCATAGTTTTATTTAAAAGTCGATGTTCACTAATAACCCTATCCATCATCGTTGACCTCTTGAAATCAAACAAACCCTCCCCCTTCTACACTCAGGCATTTAATAATGACATGTACGCCAAGTCTTTGTACTCTCATATAACATATGTAAAATGACCACCGGATCAGACACTGGCTTAAATGTTGTAATATATCAAAGGGATTTAGCCGTGGAAACGAACGACCCCTTCCGGAATCGGTTCACGGAGAAGCTTCGGTGGGCCTTCGTTTGTTTTATAGGCCAGGAAATGTGCAGAACAATGTAATTTGTAATTCTTCTTTTTTTTGGTTGTTCATCCAACCTCAATACTTATGCTACTACTCATGTTTTAGCCTGTGACTACTCAGCTTGTTTCACTGATCATGCTTTCTTATCCTATCATGGATTTTGAAAAACTTAGCATGTAGACCCAACCTAACCACTAGAACATGCACTAACTGTATCAATTTTTACAGGTATTTCACTGGTTGGCTGCTTCATTCTCCTAGACTGCCAGTTATGTCATTTTAGTCCCTTTACCATACTGTCTTCAAGAAAGCTTTATGTTGTATGATGTCCTCTCATTAGACGGTGACCAGTGAGGGCCCGTTATGAATCTGATTTGGTTTCTGTTCATCTTAAAGAGTTCTTCAGCTTTGTATCTAGTAGGGTCTCTAATGAATGTGTAGTAGTGGTGCATGAACCAGTTCTTCAGGCTGTTCGGTGCTCACAGTGCCATAGTGTATTGAACTTTCCTCAGTATTTCCATACTAGTTTTTCTGTACCGTTTATATACCAGATCCTCTTTCCAGGTTTGTTCTTGATGCTGTAACCAAACGTTACTTCGGTAGCGAGAAATCAGAAACAATACTGAGCAAAGTGGTTTGCTCCAATATAAAAAATATGCGCGCTTTCCAAAGTAACAAAGCTAGCACTTTGATCGAAGATAAAAAACGCTCTTCTTCCGATGGAGGAAAAGAGGGCTGCTGGCTAGATTTCAAAGTCATCAAGAAGAAGATATAAGATAGAAAAATTGCACAAAGCGAATAACTGACTTTTGGTGAACTTGTACTAGCATTGAAGGAATATTGCTTTTAAACTCATTATGTAACTGGACCATTCGAATGATTGATAACTGGCCTATAAAGACTTTAGTTGGTTATATCGACGTCGTTCGTTTGGTAAGGAGATCGCTCTATCTATAACGCCAACTTTCTCTACCTTAATTTACACATGCAATAAGTCATGGTATTTATTTGCTCATATATACAGCATTAGTTTTTAACGTCAGCGCTTGCGATTGTTTGAATAGTTCAAGTTAGTTTGTCTGTTAACATAAACGCGGTCTTTCAGGCAGCCCCAGAGAAAAAAAAGGTGACGTGGAGGTGTTCCATCTTGTTTAAAGTAGAAGTTTATTAGGTAATAATCGATCTATTCCAGGTATAATTGCATTTTGGAGTAAATCAAGATATTCAGCTCTGAAAAACGAAAGCGAAAAACTAGCGATACAAAAAAGGTACGCTTTGCTTTCAAGACGATCGGTAACGAAAAGGGCGAGGCTGGTTGGAAGTGGCTGATGAGAGGACGAGCGGGAATTAAAGGGATTTACTATGTAAATCTGAAAATCGGAACAGGCCGATAGACATGTTACAAATTTCTAGATGGCTGCCGTGTGCTAGACGCTGACGTCAAAAGCATTTGATATTTGATCTAAAATATGCAGAATGAAGACTCATTCATCGTCCCTTCATCCATTTCAAAGATAATCCCTTGGTGCGAGCAGCAACGCTGTATGTGGAATGTCTAATTTTATACGAAACAGTTGAAGTACAATAAAAAAATTAGAAACTACTAGTGGGAAAATCATTGAAGAGTTCCATATATTGCAATAGAGCCCAGCCCACCAAGAGCTACATAATTTTTCAACCAAGATAACTATAATCAACCCATTTTATATTTTTGAGTTCATCCTAAGAATTAAGACTTCACGGATGACTGGAAACAGATGAAAAAAGAATGCATCAAATGCAATACTAAATCTGGAAGATATAATGCTGGTACACTGGCTGATAAGGCAGTAGATTAGATTTGATAAAAATTTTTACGTCATAAAGATGGCTGCCCCATGCAGTGACGTCATTTGTTTACGTTCTTATTCGTGTAACTCGCTCTGAGCTCTTATGACCTAATTTGTTTCTGAAAGCTTTAAAAATGGATGAAGCCGAAAAAAAAACATTGTATTCCAAGTATTGCATGGTTTCAGTGTGTAAATTAACGTCTATTAAAACTCCAGACAAAATATTTGTTACTTCACCTGGTGGTGCAAGCAAAAATACACTTGAGAAAAGGGTCATTATGGTTGCAAGCTATGCGTCGAAACAAAGACGATATTTCGACAAATACTACCACTTTTGTTTGTGAAGACCATTTTAATGTAAGTACCTACCTACTTCTATGCTGGTAATTTTTATTCTTAAATAGTTTGAGGTTATGTACCTATATGTCTAGGAATCAAACATGAAAACATCATTTTCCTACGATCACACATCGAAATATGGTTGGTATATATTATATAAATAATACATAGTTTAAGTCGTACTTACGATAATGCTTCAACTCCTCTTACTTCCTCTGCATTAAAGCAGCTGTTTGACTTCATAAATTCAAGCAGCATAAATGAGTCTACTTCGGGCAAGTAATAATGTTTGTGCTTTTACAAAACCTTCGCTAGCCATATCTTCACTCACAAAATGTGAAAGAATCGTCACTGAACACTGAACTAGTAAATAAAATATATTCTTCTAAAAGTTTTGAAATATCGTCGGAAATATCGAATATTTATGTCCACTTTCCACTTTACGTTGACTTTTAGAAATAAAAAAAAGCACACACAAACATGTAATGGTCTGAAACAAACATATAAATTATATTTTTACGTCGATGAAGCAATTAATAGTTGATTAAAATACAATATAAACACACAACTACACATAACCTAATGCAATACCGGCCAAATCGACATAAGTAAACAAGAGATATGACATCACACGTATCATCGGTAGCGTTCGGAAATCCTCGGGTTGTGGTCGGAAAATGCATTGAAATTTGAATTTTATTTTAAAATTTGGGAGTAATTTCCAATGGAAACTGGTTTATTTCCTATTATTAGTAATTTTTGATATCATATTTACTATTATAAATTAATATTCAAGCAAAATATGAAATATGCGTGTACTCTATTGATCACAAAGGAAATTGGTGTATATGACAACGAAAAATTTTTTCCTGCTACCAGATTTCTTCAACGTAGTGGTGAATTGCCGTCACTTCCGATTCGAAAGTTGTGACGTTCTTAGATAGGCTCATTGGAATAGCTATCCTCGACAATACCGGCTCCTAAACCCACGTCTGCTTTAGTTCCAAACGTATACTAGGTTGCATTAGCCTATAAGGGTACATGGGTCTTCATCATAGACTTCTATACCTGGTATAGTTATTTGAAACTTATTATTGAATCTATATCTTGTGGATATGTTTCAATGGGTTGTACATTAAGAAATTCGTTTTTAGCTCTTCAACAAACTTTCTAGTCAGCTCTGCGCGTTTGTAGTCTTACTTGATAGTTTCATTAAATGATAAATCATAACTATTTGGATAGTACCTATGTATTAAAATTTGTACTTTCTGAGAAATACAGATCTCGTGATTAATGTCCATACAGTTATAGTGTTGATTTATATTAATTATACTTACATTGGGCTGTAGGATCCTTCAATTAATCATAGTCAATTTAAATGAAGGACCAGACGAAGACCTTTTAGACATAATCTGGGTTAATGACCAGGGATTGTCCGAATGTTGTGTGACATGTAATTTATATAGATGTAGAGATGTTTGCTCCTACAAACGGCTAATTTTTTTGATTTATTCTAAATACACCAGGGTTCGAAATTAAAATGTGAGGTGAGTGGGTATAATTGGTTTTTATATAGTGTCAGTATTTTCAATGAAATTGGTTTTTTCAAATCCACATACAGGGTGAAATTTTTATATGAACAAAACGAATTAGTTTTTAAAGTCAAATCCTGATTTTTCTAGTTTCAATGAATCAGTTGATAATGATACATGAAGTATTGTAACACTTTAACAGTGAGAAACGAGAGCAAAAATAATGGTATTTATTATTTCCAATAGGAGCCCCGATATGAGGTGGGAGTATGTACCGGGTGTCCCAATAAGAATGTCTCTCGGCCATATCTCGGGAACCGTTTATAGTACCTACAGCTTCGGGAAAAAAATTTACAACAAAAGTGACCTCAAAAAAAAAACCTGGAAATTATTTACAGAGTTGTAGGTCCAGCGCTAGAGTTTAAATCTATCTCTTCAAATAAGGGGTGGGGGAGAGTGGTACGGAAAAACCCCTGTAATTCCGGTTCTGCTTGACCGATTTTAATACACTTGATGTTGTTTGAAAGAGCTTTTGTTGAACCATCGAAAATTATTTGTGAATATGAAGCAATCTGATGTATAGGTATGGATGGATGCTAGAGGACGCTGTTTAATTTTTTTTTATATATTTTGTTTTATCGTAACAATTTTAAATGGAAACATACAAATTGAAGTAGGTCTTTGAAAAGTAGACTAAATTAGTATTAAAACACTGCAAACTGCAAGGCGATATCTCTTTCCTATCCTGATATATCGTAAGAGACAGAAATTATTATAATATTACATTAAATATTAAATATTACATTGGTCTGCAGTAATTTGAACTGTTATCATACTAATGTTATGGCTTCCACTAGATAACCTAAATGTAATGCTGTCGCTACTAGCAATGAGAATGAATTTTAAAATAATGTGATAAATCGAACAATTGGAACCTTTAATAAATAACTGGGTACGTAATTAGTACCGCCCTAGATGTTCGAAATGTCGTCTATCATATTCAATGCATGAAATCAATCGCTGACGGGTAGAGAAAACAGCAGCTTCAATGTCTTGTATCATATGTGAGAGCCAGTTGCAAAAATCCAACCTGGTATCGTAATCTTGAGCATTCAAACTTTGGTGTAGGACCATGTGATATGGTTACAATATAAAATAGTATAATCATATCAATAAGACACATTGAAGGCCTTCGTTGTTAGTAAACGAAAAATGACTTTACATGCATTAACTCTCGTAATGTTATCACGAATTTTTTTCGCCAGGCCTTTCATTATTTTTATTATTGCTACCTTCCTTTACTCCGCCTCACCTAGGTTATTATCATGTTGTTAGTAAAAAATATATCCACACAGTATAAGATAATTTAATCAATTAATTTGGTGTTTTAATGAAACTGGACATAAAATGGCGCCGAATACATTAGTCATGTTTTCACAAGTTAACTTTGATTTAATGATATTTTCGAGAAACATATTAGTAGTTATCACTGGACAAACGAAAAACATCAATTATCATTAAACCGAGTTTGGGTGTTTGATACAGCGCGACCTAAATCGTAATTCATATTTTAAACTGTATTTGTTGTTGCTGGGCAAATATCGGTTTTTATTGATATTTTATTTTGATTCACTAACACATCGCTTGAAAACAAATAAAACATTCTCATAAAATTGAAAAAATGTAGCACAACTTACTTCACCAGCCTTCTGACGTTTGAAGATCAACTCCCGCCATTTACCTGATTTTTACGATAACTCAGGATAGGAAAGAGATATCGCCTTGCGGTTTGCAATGTTTCAATTCTAATTTAGTTTACTTTCTAAAGACCTACTTCAATTTGTATGTTTTCATTTAAAATTGTAACGAGAAAACAAAATATACAAAAAAAATTAAACATTGTCCTCTAGCATCCATCATTATACATACATCCATACTTATACATCAGATTGCTTCATGTTCACAAATTTTCGATGGTTCAACAAAAGCTCTTTCAAACAACATCAAGTTTATTAAAATCGGTCAAACAGAACCGTAATTACAGGCGTTTTTTGAGATATGGAGAGATATGGCCGGGAGCCATTCTTATTGGGACACCCGGTACAGTTCTTGTGACTCACCCTATATACATAATATGTATTTTATCCTTTTTGTGTGATACATAGTTCTACCAGTTTATTGAACTCGGTTAGAATATAATGTACATGGTTTCAATAAAGTTTCATCTCGTGAAACCTGAAAATAATCCAATTGGATACCATAAGAAAACTTTATCATTTTTCACCCGAAAATAACGAATCCAATTCTGATAAAAATGAAAAATCGTCGGAGGAAGGCAGTAGCAAATAACACATATTCAGATGGACAACTCGAACTAAATCTATATGCATATAGACTGGACGACTTGGAAAATGGAAAATGGCTTTTCTTTGACACCTTGAAATTAGATTTTTTCCTGAAAAAGAATAAAACTCTAAGACGGTCATATACCCTCGGGTTTTCAGCAGTTATATCAACATAGGTCGTTACCAAGTCGCTGGTAAGCGGCAAAAGCTTTCTTTAAATACTCACCAAAAAAATATGTCTTTAAACTCTCGCCTTGCAAAGTCAATAATCGAATGAATGAAGTTGATACGCATATTTTTATATAATTCTATCAAGTCTAAAAGACAATTTCTCACACAATTTTCTGAAACTATCTTCTGACATATTTTTTTCGTGAATAACACATGAATACCCACTCGAAGTCACTTACTCAGGATTCGATGTTCATCACAGTGAGGAAGTCTTAAGCGAAAGTTAATGATGATATTATCTATTATTGAAAACCAATAACAAAAATGCTACCAATTCTGAAAAAGATTATAAAATAAGTTTGAGTGTATTATTTGATGCATTCTAATCATCTAGAGCGTGAATATGGAGGTAAGCTTTACTTCTCTCCTTATTCTATTTTTGTCTGCCGCAGCTATTCAACAGTTAACACCAATAACTAAGAAGACATTTATAAAATAATATAAAGAAAATAGACAAATTGATCCAGTTGTATTATACATCAATGTACCCAATCATGAAATGTCAGAAACCTGTTAAAACACTACGGGTCTCCGCCAAATCAAAGATTACAGAATAAAAATATAAGATGTTTCACTCGTTCGAATTTATCGCGTAAAGCACCGATGCCGCTGGTGACTGTCTGGTGACTTGGATGGTACAGTACGTCGCTACGTCCTTACTTGCATTTAATTTGGCACATTATACGGGACGTCGCACGTCGAGCGCTGTTATTTTAGAACGGTGTTTATTGGTTGGTCGTGTTTTATATTTATGTTGTATAGATTTTTCAAATTCATTCATTAATAATTGTTGAAGGGAATGGGCGCAGTTTTTGAAAGGCTGACCCTTAGGTTAGGTAAGGTTGGTTCTATGTGAGTGGGGCCTTCCTACCACCCCCACTGCGACCTTAGTTGAGACTGACCCTTGGGTATTCCTATATTGATTATATTTGATAATTATTGAAATATTCCATGTAGTCAGGGTTGGAAGAATTATTTCATCTACAAATATATACATATAGCTCTAGGCTGAATCTCCCTGGTTCCTAATAATAAATTATTTCATCCACGATCAAATTTTATCCGTGTTAAAACTGTAAAATTCTCTTATCAATGTATTATTTAAAAAAAAAATTCGGTGTATCTAGCTTGATATTGAAATTACAAAAGGTCTGGTATAACAAAGCACAGAATATTCTTTTTCTAATTCTTAGAAATACTTGTTTACAACATGCATTTTTAGATATAAATATTTCTTAAATGACCACTGATATAAGTAATTGTTTTTAGAAACAAGTCTACTTTTTGACTGACGAAATTATAATGGAACCGAAAAAAAAACAACATACAAAATCCGAAACTCAACCCAATTATACACCCATTGCGGGACTTTTTAATGTCACCAAAAAAGAAAAGAGGAACCGTGAAGAAGAAGTCACTTCGCCCATAAATTTCTGTAATTATTTATTACCCTTTTGTGTTTTTTTAAATTACAGCCGGTTGGCAGTTGCTAAGCGGGTTTTTGGTGACATGTGTCTACCTCGGATATCTTCAAAAATCAAATTTATTACCATGCTACCTTCTAAAAGGGTGTACCTATGCCATATTAATTTATAAATTAAAATCCAATGACACCACAAACGAAATTGTTACTGTTATTATTACTTATACATTGTTGGAAAAAATACGAATAAACAAGCTCAATTGAATTGGGGAAAAATAATTCCAACAAACATTTTTCTTGAAATAGAATAACTTTGAATCTCTCAAACTGGAACGCACTTGCCTCCTCCATTTTTATGAACCATCATTTACATTATTATTATTAATGTGATTTTATTCAAAGCTTGCTCTTTCTCTGATTCTTTTCGGACTGAGGAAATAGTTTATTCAGTATTTTTGAGAATTAAGTTGAAGTAGACAAAACCTTTAATACGTAGGACACAGCAAGTGTTGAAATATGACAATGATCGTTATTAGAGTCCGTCAGCTTGGGGTGGTTGAATAACTTTGATAACCTATTAAAAACAGTAACCGCTAGTGACAGAAAATCAATTAAGTACCTCAGAAAATTCAAACAAATTTTTGGGAGTGTTAACTATTTTATATACTTACCTCAAAATAAATACTCCTGTTAATTAGGGCAATGGAACTTGTTGGCAATAGTGATTAAGTCTGATTTGTTAATAATAATAATTAAATAGATTATTAGGAGTGGCAACGTTGCCTTGAGTGCGAACATAAATATTTGTGTTTGCTTCTGCATTAATGAGTTTCGTCAGCTAAATGAGAACATGAATTAAATGGAAGCAGAACTAGAAAATTTTTTCATAGTAATAAAAGTACTAACAGAAGTAAATGAAGAATTAAAAGTACAAACCAGAATACGAGTACAAAATAGCTAGAAAGACAGATTGGAAATATTGTAATAGAAGGAATCTCAGAAGAAAAAAATGAAAGTGAAAGGGAAATAGAACAAAAAATACAGAGAGAGCTGCAAAAGATATGAATTGATATAGATAAACAAAAAGATATAGCTCCAATTTCTGGAACCCATAAGGTATCGCCTACGTATTTTCTATCTTTCCTTGTCAAAATATCAATGGTAACTGTAAAATCCAAGCGACGCCGCTTAAAAGCGATCGCTAGTTTTTATGAACGGAATGTCATCCCTTGTTGGAGATGCAAAATAGCCATTAAAATTATTTAAACCCTTTAATTGTAGGTAACACACAGTTAATTGTGTTGAATACTAATTATAATTGAAATAATTTCAAAAACAAATTTGAATTGCCCGAATTGAACTGCTAGCTTACGAAATGTAATTTCAGAAAAAAGTGTTCAGAAACATAAAAAACTCTACAGTTAGTAAGAATTCTATTGAACAGTTTACCTAGAATTTTTTTTGGTTTAGGTACTCAGATTTTTTTAGTCAGCAGCTGTTGACAAAAAGCGTTTTCGATTATTTACTTTTGGCTGCTAGTAGCAGCTCGTAGTGACTGAATTCCGTTCGTTTATTACCGGGCGTGACGCCTAGTCTTACCTTCCCCTTGCCCCTCAAGCACATACCGAAAAGTATGAGCTTCAAGCCACGGACATTAAATATTTGACGTTTCACCGGTTTGACGTTTATTTAAAGGTTAAGATTGTGCCGATTACGATTTAGACCTTACTAAAAATATCTAAATACGCACAAGTGCTTGAAGCCCAAATAAACGAAAGCAACAATAGACAGTCGTATTATACAGTGTGGAACAGCCATATGGAATAAATTCGATAACGATTAAATGAGGGCGTTTTGGAAAAAACGCTTGGACACGTCGA
Organism: Galerucella calmariensis; assembly: GCA_910591675.1. NCBI lineage: Eukaryota > Metazoa > Arthropoda > Insecta > Coleoptera > Chrysomelidae > Galerucella > Galerucella calmariensis. The sequence continues at coordinate 52,071 of CAJUYG010001979.1, forward strand.
TTTGTATTATCAAAAATAATTATATAGGGTGTATTAGTAATGTAGTATGATGATGAGTATGTGATAGTGGCCAATACCAACTTTTTTACTTCAAATGCCACCGCCTGTAAATTATTTATTTTTTTAAATTCTTCAGAAAACTCCACACATAATTCATGAACAATGTTCTATACATATCTTCAACTGTTCCTGAAATATTACCTAAGGGTTTTCAGATTTACTAAAAAAATTGACTTTAAAAAAAGAAGACTATATTATATCTTAGATTTTCAATGTCCAATGTAGCGTCGATTAACAAGTTTGGGTCTCCTCATTGGGCGGATGTAATTTCGGCCGGAAAAAGGGCAGGTACTAAAAGCCGGTAGGTAAATTCGGCCGGAGGTTTTAAGTTGCTTCCTTGTCTCATAGGTATTTACGGCCGCAAATCAAATAAAATAACAGAATGCTTTATATTAAAATATTTCTTTATTTCAATAAAATTATTACATCATTTTATTTCTATAACTTAGGTAAACTATAAATTTTTAAAAAACGTTTTGATGTGATACAGATTTAACTAAATTAATTCTAGAAATATTGTCAGATCGAAGCATATTTACCATGTTTTCGATACATTTTAGTTTGTTTTTTACTTGTTTGTCTTTAATTTTTGCTGGAGTATTTAAATTTTTTATTTTTAAATATGCATCGATCTGATTATCTTTTAATTTTTCTATAAAAATAAATATAGAAGGGTGACTTGAATAAAAACTAGAATTAAAGTGCGAATGGAATGATTCGCAGGCATTTGTGGTTCTTTTAATTGATGGGTTTTCATATGCCCATATATTTGGTGGAAAATGAGATTCTGGCGCTATCTAGTTTTCTAATAAATAGTCTGCGTATTTATCTATAAGTTTATGGTCCGGTTTGTATGACATGAGATCAAATATGAAACAATCTTCAACTTCAGAGGGGTCTAAATAAGTTAGCCCAAAAGTATGAGTAAGCCATTTGCTTTCCTCGCAGTTTTTATCTTTATACATTTGGGTTAACCCTAATGATTGTATTTTCCTATACCACGCCTGGTGCAAGTGGAATCTACAACCATTTAGTTTGGTTTTGGGAAAGACAACTTTTAATGCGTTATGAATTGCGATTTCAAAATCCACAAATACCTTCTTCGGTTCAAAAACAATATTATAAAGTTCAAAAATCTTAGATTTTACCAACAGAAAAAGTCTCATATATGTGTCACTGGTCTTATTGGGCAACAGACAATACAAATGAGGAACATAATGCCCATTTTCCAGTCCATGGATGGTAAATAACTGATAAAAATATTTTGTACAATAAGAAAATGTGCCATCCATGTAAAAATCTTTCATTTTACATAAACTTATTATATTTGTATGGCAAGAAAAAACAATGATATTATCAGCTGTGCTGTTAATAAACAAAAAATTTTCACCTGTTGTGGTTTTCGGTCCATAACTATCGAGTACAGAATGTACATCGTGAATATCCTTAGGCAGGGCTGGTAAGAGCTTACGGCGGCTGTTGTACAAATTTCTTCTTATTAGACTGACATCTATCGATGACAAATTCTCTGGCAAATGATTTGGAAGAACGCTTTTAATAATTTTTGAAGGTTTCTCCGATATGTCTTCCTCAGCTTTGCGCTTGCATGAAGTCATGAAATTTCATTCACTGTTCATTGTTCTCCACATTAAAAATAATCAAGCTTAAATGTGCTATGGGCTACCGGTCTATAATAACAACAAGACTTTTTTATTTAATAGAAATGTGAAAATTTAATTAGCAGATGCTGTCCATCTATTTCCAGTAATGTATTGAGAAATAATTTACCAAAAATCTCCCTTATACAAATATTAAGATCCACTAGATTACAAAAAGCAATTTTTATTCATTTTAAAATAGATGCCACAATGCTCTAAGATTCGCACTAAAGAATTTTTATGTGCTTCGTTTCCATTATTCCTCCGCAAATGTCAAATATCCCCTTGAACAGAAAAAAAAACCCACCAGAGCCTGGCAAATTAGACAGAGACTTTCAACATAAACAGCACGTACGATTCCGACAATGTTTTTTCATTTTCCAAGAGATTAATATTTTTGGACACTCTAATGGCTCACGTCACTGACTATATATCACTTGTTTCAATCTACTTCTCGTTTTATGTTTCCTATCCCTACTTCTTGAGTTATAGTTTTGATGGTCGGAGGTGAAGAATACTCGAAAAATTCTATTTGTTTTCTGTAGAGGGCCGTTGAAGATTATTTTACGGGAAAATTACATTATAATTTTTTATTGTTGGAAAAATACAATATAAGTAAATGTTAGGGGAACGTGGTCGGCTGATAGAATTCTGTACTTATTACAAGAAGTTTTTGAATATCTTGACATCATTATTCATTGAAAAATATAGTTATTCTTACTTTCTGGAGGTATTTTTTTCCCACTAAATATTTCTGACTTTGCTAGCATTTTACATAATTCCGGTAAAGAGATAATTGATGGTGTCGAACAGTATTTTTGGGCGTCGATTCACCAGTGTAGTGGAACGCCTCTGATTCGATAATCACAGTGAAGAAGTGTCGAGCGCGGTTAGTAGGTAGATGGATGACCACTGGATAAAAACCGTCGTAGAGCCAGTACAGCCTACAGCAAAGTAGCATATCATATCTCGCGGGCATTACACCAATGAGCAGGAGGTATAATGTGCATTGTGGGCTCGGCAAAATATCCGGTTATGCGTAGAGTGCTCCCGGCGTCGATGATCAGCATCTGTCGCAGAAAAGACATTAAACAACCGAATAAAAAAAGGTAGAACGTGTCGCGGGACACACGGTAGGAACTTCAGTTCCTTTTAAGCAAAAATAAGGTAATACATCTGAATATTGCATATTCTTTGGTGGTCGAGTAGTAAGCATACCAGACTCTCACGCAGTAGACCCGGGTTCGATTCCCCGTGAGGAAGTTTTTTTTATTGTTAATTTTATTTTTAAATAATTATTCTGCTTGTTATTAATAACGACAACAGGTAGACGTTTGAAATATCTAGCAGAATATTCATTCTTTTAGATAACGGTACGGTACCCTTCATGAGGGAGTCCGACTGGCAACATCTACTTATAACAGCATCGTATATTTAAAAAAGGAAACCGTAGCATTATACAAATTGGACATTCAAGAACTGTACGCTTACCACAAAATTAGTGGAAACATAAAATTGAATTGTTGAATTTTTAATTTGAAGTTATATTACAGTTTATAGAAATTTTTATTTTCTAGACTTTTTCTTAAGTGGGTCGTAGAAAAAATATGCTGCTCGACTCGTGTGGATTGTCCATATCGCACTTGAACGATTGAGCACTCAAACTACGTCCTCGTGCGATATGGCCATCATATCCACACTAGTTGCACAAACTACTATTTCTTTCAAAATATGCCCTTTTACATTTAAAAACAACCTGCCAAATGTCAAATCAATTTATCCATCCATTTTAAAGTTATCGAATTGAATCATTCAAGTTTTCAAAATTTCAACACCCTGTATTTCGAAAAGTAAATGTGCTAGACCCCTTAATCACGCAAAAAAAAAATATGGAAATAATGGTAAAAATGTATTCGAACAAATTCAAGTAGATCACCAGCACTGCGAATACCAGCTTTGCATAGAATTTTAATATAGCATTGGTGGCTCAGTGGTCGAATGCTCGCATTCCACGCGGGCGGCCCGGGTTCGAATCCCGGCCGGAGCATATGAATCGCTGCTTCGTAAACGAGAGAGAGACTAAGGAGAGAGCACAAGCACGCAAGCAAGGCACATAACGAAGCAACGTAACATAACGGAGCGTAACGTAACGCGTAACGGTCAGATCTTTTGCGTCGCGACCCCTGGTCGCTCAAACATAACCTGACGTAAAGAACTAAAGTTCCAAAAAATGGAACACTATTTTAAGAACTGAAGAATTAACTTCAGATAACTGTCACTTTAGTAGTGTAAGATCTGTCATATAGGATATCATGTCAATATTAGATAGAAACCAAATTTTGGGATGTTTCATTTCTACTAATATATTATTTGCTCCAATGGAGTACGATAGGTGCAAAACCAATACCGTTTTAATTCCATTCTTAAGCATATAGGTTACATTAGCTACATTGATTTGAAAATTACACTGTTAAAGCACAAACTGTACTCATGGAGATACTTCATACAGAATCGGCAAATAGTCATTTTCCGTGTAGCCATTCTGGGACTGGGCGAGTCTAGAGGAGTGAGTGTTTCGTGGAAATATTTCGGCAAATATTTATCTGGAATCTCATATAATAATATTTCACAAAGTACTGTGTCTAAAATTCATGCACAATTCAGAGAACTTGGACATGTCAAACCATTGAAGAGAACACCACACTTCGTTGAAGATGATGTGGAAGTGGATATTTTGTTAAGTGTCGAAGAGAATCCAACTTCAAGTATACGTCAAATTGCCCGTGAAAATAATGTTAATCATACAATTACTGTTCTAAGATGTCTTCATGAAGAAAAACTTCATCACTACAAATAAACTTTTGTGCAGGAGTTAACAGAAGACGATCCAGATCGTAGAATGGATTTCTGCGAAAGATTGATGAATAAGCTGAACAAAAATGAGATAGCTCTTGGTACCATTCTTTTTTCTGACGAATCAACATTCACATTGAATGGAGAGGTGAACCGACAGAACTGTAGATATTGGTCAGCAGAGAATCCTAGTTGGATGCGTGAGAGACATACTCAGTACACGTTTGGGCCGGTATCATAGGCGACCATATTATTGGTCCTATATTTATAGATGGAAATTTGACAGCTGAAAAATATTCGAATATGCTTAGAAATGAAGTTATTCCTGCGTTGGCAAACTTATATCCCAACGCAATAGATCCTAGCTTACCGAATGAAAATGTTTGGTTCCAGCAAGACAGGGCAACACCCCATTATGCTTTAATGGCAAGAACTTATTTAGATGAAATCTTCCCCAATAAATGGATTGGACAAAAAGGTACTATTGAGTGGCCAGCTAGATCGCCAGACCTTACGCCGTTAGATTTTTTCTGTGGGGTTATCTCAAGAACAAAGTATATGCAACACAACCAACTAGCATTGTAGACCTCAAAGACAGGATAACTACAGAAATACGGAATATTTCACCTCAAAATTTAAACAAAGTTAAGGAGGAGTTCTATAGGAGACTGTGATATTGCCAACAACTAGGTGAATAACATTTTGAGCATTTATTTAAATTTATTAAAATCAAATACATCAGGTATTTTATGTATGTACTTAATAACTGTAAAAATAAAAATTTCACCCTGTATAATTCATAATAATTGACCATACATTATTGAGTTTGTTGGAATCGGTTCATTAAGAGGATTTCAAAAATATTCAAATATACAGGGTGTTCCAATAAAAAACAACACCAACTATGGCATACTTGTGTGTATCACCCTGTACATTTACATTTATGTTTACATAACTCACAACTCAATCAAAAGTTGACGTGTCTCGGCAATTTTTATAATTTTTTAAAATAATGACATAAATAATTTTATTCCATAAGTGGTCTCCACACCGTATATGAGATTCTACTCATATTTGCCAAACATAGGTAGGTATTATTCTAATGTAAAGTACATCTACACAAATACTATCAACACTTTCCACAAGTTTCAAAATAGATTGAATAGAAAAGTATGGGAAAATTGAAAAATTCTATAGAAAGATAATTCCGTCAGAGGCATAGAATGAAGGAAGGACCAATCTCCTCTTGCCTCTGTCGTACTCCTTTGATAGCGGGTAGATTCTACATATTCATGAATTTTGATGCGTTTCCATATTTAGGACCATTACCAATAATTAGCGTAGAGGCTTTAATAGCTCTTGCTTAACATTTCCTATTTTAAAAGCATATTTTTAAGCTTTTAGAGAAGTGGGCTTAACGTATTTCCTTTTTTAAATTGAAATAGAAGAATATATTATGTGTTAATGCTCGTTATTCGTATCGTTTGTTATTGATATTCACGAATTTGTCTTCGGTTTTTGACGGGAAGCCATAATTGTCACAAGATAGCAATTTATATTCATTATAATCTAATCGACCAACTATGGTTTGGTATTGAAAATTTGTCTTTGATAGAGCGGTTTTTATTTATCGGAAATTGTCGCCCATATAGATTTTAATGCGACCTTTTAACTGCTAAATCGATTTCCATTTTCCAATACATTTCCTTGATTAATAGAAAATACGGCAAGGCGCTTTTTTTTCACAGTGCCATCCACGAGTGAACAAAGTAAAAAATGAAACCGAAATGTCACCGAAATACGTAATAAATTAGTTGAAAATTGTGGTTGGAAATTGAACACATTTATTGTTTGAGACTCTACTTTGAGTAATATTCTGCTAGCTTTTATTTTATAAATTCAAAAGCATACTTGTTATAGAAATATGTCTAAACACGACAGGTTTTAGAGGAATTAATTTATGGATTGAATTACGAATTATAAAAAAATGAGGGATGCTAGAGGGTAATGGGAGCCTACTAGGGGAAAACAACATTAATTAGTATTTAATCATAGTTAGAAAACTTGAACATAATGAAAGATGTTATGGAAGAAGAAGGCATGAAAATCAACAAAAATAAAACCAAAATACTTGTAATAGGAAATCAGAAGATCAACACAGAAATTAAAATAGATAATGTACAAATAGAACAAGTAAAATAATTTAAATACTTAGGAATAACTTTTGACGAAACAGGAAAACAAGATGCAGAGATAAATGAAAGAATAGAGAAAACAATTAAGCTATACTATGCCATGAACCAAAAATTTCTAAGCAAAAAAGAAATCACCAAAGAGACAAAAGTAAAAGTGTATAATACAATATATCGACCAGTTGGACCAGTCTTGGACTCTTACAAGTAAACAAAAAAGCAAAATACAGGCAGCAGTAATGAAATACTTGTGAAGAACATTTGGAACAACAAGAATGGACAAAATTAGAAACACAAAAATAAGAGAGGAATTGGAGGTGTCCAACCCGTACTAAAATGTATTGAACAAAGACAACTCAGCTGGTGGGGACATATTCAGAGAATGAATAACAATGGACATGTTAAAAGAACATATATGTCTTTGAGATAAGAAGATAATACATCTATTTTTTTGAACTCTGAGAGATTAGGAATAAACTTTCAGTACGTTTTAAAACCATTAAGCTTTTGAAAATTGGGAGTATTAAAAAAAATTGAGAATGGATTTAACTTTGACCTTGAATAACTCTCGACTGAGTTGATTTAGCGAAAAAATGAGATCAGATCTTTTCTGTAGAGCGCTCCATTATCTACAAAAATCTGTCATTGGTATTGCAGTACAATTTATCATTTATTAGTTATAAAAATATTTTTTTCTTGTGTTATTTTTACGGAAAATCGAAAAGTGCGATGCAGACAACTTTAATATCAATATTAAGGGCTCATATTTTCAGAGGCATTTTTTGGCATCTAAGAGAAAGAGAAAGTTTTGAACGTGGTTTCGAGAAGGAAAAAAATGTTTTTAAATGCCGTAATGCATGTATGTACCTACCTAAATTATATTGTGTATTGAAAGGCCTGTCAATGTGTATTTTTTCATTCGCGATCTTGTTCGTACTTCTTTTTCAATAAAACAGGGTAAGAGCCGTTTCGATTTCACGTCTAATTGTTGAAATATTCGTTTTTGATTTCTATGGAAATATTCGATTCGATTCGAAGCTGACAAACAAAAGCTTTCGCCTCTTTCTTTATATATATAAAAAAAGAGCCTACTGTTCATCATCGAAGAAAGCCAATACGTCTCCTATATTACAAATATTGATACAAGATAAGCGGTTTATAAAATTTTCGGACAAAATGTTTGATATATTCTTCGGCACGTTTAGAGTACAATACAGACAGGAGTGATAAAAAAATTAGATTTATAACAAACGAAATTTGTGTTTAACGTATTGGATAGGACAAACTAATTCAAAAGCAAATTAGATCGAATCTAATAAATGAGAAGGTCTGTATATGCAAAAGCTAACGAAATTTGATACGATGAATTTCAGCGGGACGTCAAATCGAGTTCCAAGTGATATAAGCGTATTTGTGGGTTATAATTAGAATGGAATACGTGGTTCATTAAATATAAGAAGAGGGTAATTGGGCTTTGCTGAAGCTGCTGCTGGTGTTGGTGTGATAGATCACGAGGGAAATTAACCTGCTAACTAACCAAGAGCCGACGTACCGAGCTGTTTTATAGTATGGTGGATTTTTATTTATTTTCTATATGAAAATTATTTAAACACAATATGTTAACTTTTGAATAGGTTCCATCTTATTGAAAGTATTCAAATATTTTTTTCTCATCTTTAAATTGTAAACAACGCATTTTGAGACTGTTTTGTAGGACGTAAGTAACAATTACCTAAAAGGTATCGATTGTCTTTGAGGACGGATTTTAAGTCGACTTACCTTACCACCCTATGGGTGGTAATAATTTATGCCATATAAAACGTGTATCTTATTTATTTATATAAATACTGATAGTACAATTTACGAAATAGTATATTAAAGTACAAGTGGATATTGACGTCTAAAACACGCGCGATTTTTCGAGCACGACAGCGAAGCCGGAATGCTCGAAATAGAGCAAGTGTTTTAGTGACCAGTTATCCACGAATACTCTACGCTATTTTTTTATTGGTTCACTTTGGAATTATAAATACTGGTATCTATTACTACTACAGTTCATTTAAAAACCAGGAGGAGTAATTTGAAAAGCCTCACTCACACCACTAAAAGTTACCAGATTAGTTACTAAAGGGTGTGTTCCGAAAACGTAGTCAACAGTCGTGTTCCAAATATATTAAATATGCCTTGATAGCAAAGACATTAAACAAAATGTAAGACCTTTTTCCTGTTTCGTTTTTTATTCAAACATAAGAAGATTCAGATTCACATCGACAACAAACAAAAATTATGGTCCTTGTTGATGGTGGAGAATTACAGATAGTCAAGTTACTTTAATTATATTTATTACAATTAAATTGAAAAGAATATGACGATTGATAATATGTTCTGGCAATAACAATACTACAAAATTAATAGCATTGTAGAGCAATATGCAGTATTAATTTAAACATTATCAACAGTTATCTTTATGTTGCCGGATTAAGTGTAATGAACCACTTTTCAAATACTTCTGAGATACCTTCTTCCTTCTTTTTAACTTCAAAAACCAATAATGTATTTTCTACCAAACCCATTATTTTCTATATTGTTTTATATCTTCCATGGCATGTTCTTCCGATGAACTTTGACGATTTCTTCCCAAATATGTATATAACAAATAAATAGTACCTACATTTGACACGTCAAAAGATGACACAGATAAATTTAATTTGTTTCAAGATAGTCTGAACGTTTCTTTGAAGCTTGCAAAATTTTGTCCAGCACAGATAACATTTTTGTTCTTCGAACGACATTTTTTATTCACCTATCACAATTTTTCATAAGTCCTGGTATTCCACCAATATTTTCTGCACTATATAATGTTCCTCTACTTCAGTATTCCCTTAATATTCGCTAAAACGACATTACTACTTAAAAAAAATGTAAAGTAATAATGTACCCACTGCCTCCGAATATTTTTGGTTTTTCATCCAATATTTATTTATTTATCTGTCAGAACTATCAAAAATAAAAACTATCAGCTGATGTCAATATTAAAAAGTGTTGTGTGAAACTGGGCTGAATCTGACCAATCAGAGGTCTACAGAATTGCCAACTTAAATTCAAATCACTCCTCCTGGTTTTTAAATGAGGTATACAACAACAAGAGAACTAATAATGTGAATTGGTTGAATTCGTGATGCTACGTACCAATACCTTGCGTTGTCATGGAAATGAGAAAAACATAGACTAATTTGCATTTTGTCTTTAAGATTTATTAATTCAAATACCATTCCCTCCGATTTGAAAAATCGGAATATTAATATCTCAAACAATACCAACAATACTTTCCATTTTCATTTATAAAATTGAAATTGTTAAGAATTGTCCGAATAAAGGTTTTGACGTTACAAAGTATTCCTGTCAGATTAATAATAAAAAAATTGTCATTTAGCCTTCGTTTCTCGTTGATGTTGCAATGGTAACTTTAAAAAACGCGCGTGCTAGAAAGCTCGATTTAAACACGCTAAGGCGTGCTTTAAATAGGTAAAATGGTTCACCAATAAAAAAAATAAGTTATTATGCCAACCGTTCTGATGGTAAAGAAAGAGTGAAAGCCCCAATTTTACAATGCTGATACGTGCGGTTGCCAAGTTGACCACTTTTGCTGAAAGTATAATGGAAAACTGTTGAAACTGTTGAAAAACTAGTGGATTGATTTGAACTTCTTAAAATGTATACTTATAAAAGAGTGGCAAACCCGATGTATCTCGGAAACTATCTATCGTAAAGCTTAGGGAAAGAACCTTCAGAGATCGTAGTTCAAAATATTGTTACATAAACATATTTTTTCTATGAAAAATGCATCGTTATAGTACCATGAAATTTGAATATTCGTAGTCATTAGATCATATTATATAAGTTTGCTTCAGTAATTTTTCCTCTATCTTGTGAAATAACTAGTGGAAGAGAGTTGGAAAGCTAACCCAATGAAACTGTTACAACTTGTTCTGTTCTATTCAGAGTTGTTCTGTTTTCACCTTTTTTGAAAATCTTCAAATGCGATGCTATAGAGTATAAAGAATGAAGTTTAAAAAAAATTGAAAACCGCATTTCAATTTCTATTTTCTAAGCAATGATACGAGAATACATATGTATACACTTTATTCGTTATATTCACATATTTGAAGGAACATCTTCTGATAATATGGCCATATGCGCAATTCATCTTGAAAGCTTGTCATTTGAATGTTCATTGGAAACAATAAGGCCTATAATTTTAACATAAAAAATCCTACACCATATGTTAACTGATTAGCAGGCCTGATTAAAATTTTTTTGCATCCAGTGTGGGTAATAATCAGACCAATACTAAATAATGTATCAGACCACATTATATTTGATAGAAAGTTAGGACTTTCATTCAGCTTATCCTTAAGCTAATTACAATGATCCAGTCTTTTATCGTAGTCTGTAGTTTTTAATTCTTGATGATGAGATACACACGGATGAAAACGATTTATTTTCAAAATAGAGTGAACACAATAACAAGAAATTCCTAAATTGCGAGCTAGTTTTCTTACAATCACTTGTGAATCTGCTTCATTGTATCATATATTTATTTCATATATTCCAGTATTGTTTCTTCGCCATCGTGTAGAATTTCTTTTATGTTGAAGAGATCTGGTTTGTTTGAAACGTTTAGCCAGGTTTTTAAATGCTTTGCTGCATGTGATGAAAGCTGAAACTATACGAATGTCTTGATTCAAAAATAACCGATTGTTTTGTAATAAAATATACTGTGGTTTTTTATTCTTATTAAAATCAGCACCTCAGAGGTAAAGTGTAAACATTAGACCTGGTGACTTAAGTCGGTCCCACGTAGTGGGAGTTGATACAATTAATTTTTTTAATAGGGTGCCTTCCAATTTGTTTCTAATGTTAAATGTATCTTGTTGAGTCAGTGATATAGGGAATCGCAGTAAAGCGATGAATAAACTCAAAAACTGAATTTAAGCCACCGAACTAAAATACTTCATTAGGATTTTTCATGAATATGCAGAAGTTCTCTGCAATTTATATGGTATTGTGTGAAAATTATACAGATAATTGGACGAGTTCCAGATTACCATGATGTTCAATTCCAAATAGAGAATTTTCCTGTTTCTGGATGTTTGTGAATTAGTTATTGATGAATGGGCTTTTGAAGTTTCATTTGTTTTACTCGTTTATTCATGGAAAAATAATTAAGCCAGTACAAATGCTTAATTAGGCCATAGGCCTATGACACTATCAATAGGAAAAAAATGTATGAGGCAATGAGGTAGTTAAATATACCAGTAATATTGAGAAGGCTAGTGGAAATGACCATCCGGAAAACCGAGAGCGAAGTAACTTTGGAGGGTAGTACCTCTAACCAATTCAAGATAGAGAAAGGTCTGAGACAAGGAGACCCATTATCAACAACCCTCTTCAACCTAGTTCAAGAGATCATACTCAGAGAAAGTGGAATAAAAATCAGAGGTTTAATTTATGGGAATAAGCATTAATGTCTAGCATATGCGGACGACATAGTACTCATGGCAAGATCCAGGAAAGAGGTTCTAAGAGTATTTAAGCTACTGGAACAGAAGGCAAGAGAACATGGTCTATTGATCAACGAGAAAAAAACAAAATACATGGTAATGAAGGGCAATGAGGAATCGGATATTATTATAAACTGTGATAGAAATAATAGCTACAGAATAGAAAAGGTGGAACAAATCGAATATTTGGAAGTCACTATCACAAATAAAGGAGACGAAGGAGGGAAGGAGGGAAAAAAGATTAACAAAGGGCAGTAAAGCAGCAGGAATGGTATCAAAGATGTTAAAATCGAAAGACATATCACGAACAGCTAAAATAAGATTGTACCAGACTTTAATAAGACCGTCAGTTACCTACGCTTGTGAAACTTGGACAATGAACAAAAAAGAGCAGAATAAATTAGAAATATGGGAACGTAAAATGCTCAGAAAAATTTATGGTGGAATTAAGGAAGATGGAATCTACAGAAGAAGAACAAACAATGAACTCTCAGAACTATATAAGCACCCTAGAATAACCCGTATAATTGAAGCACAGAGAGCAAGATGGTTGGGACATATAGGTAGAATGACGAAAGATAGATGGGTAAAACGAGTGCTGAAAAGTGGAGAAGGTGGTAAAACGAGAAGAGGAAGACCAAGGAAAAATTGGTTGGAAGAGGTTAGGAGAGATCTGGAAGCAGTGGGAGTTAGGGACTGGGAAAACGAGGCGAGGAACAGGGAGAAATGGAAAGAGCGAGTGAAAGATCTCGAAGCCGAGGGCCAGATAGGCCTGTAGTGCTGCTATATACAAATGCTTAATTACCTAAACTGTTATATGTCATACCTTTTATAGTTGTCTCTGAATCGATATGCTGATCTTTGAGATTGTTTGCGTTATTTCTCGTACAAGAGAGCCTATTAGCCTGATTGGCCTTATCATACTGAGACATTTTATTTTATTCCAAAAGAGATTTTTCAGAAGCTTATTTTCCAATAAAGATTTGTAATCTGTTTAGGTTATGAATAGACCTGTTCTAGGTATTAAAGGCGCTGTATGACCATTATCCTGCAATTGCAGATAATATTTTCCATCTGCATTATCGCAAAATCTGCTCTTTCCAATGTACACTTTGCTCAACATACAGAGATGGTATCTGAGTGAGCAAGCAGTATACAGTGCCAACTCTTGTGAATTCTCTGAGATCAGAGTTTTGAAGCAACTAGAGCATTTAAGCGGAGTGAGCAGAAGCTTATTATAACCTTTTTGTCTGTCTTGGGACTGAAATGTACTTTCAGCATTGAGTTCCATCTTCCACGATGTGGCCTTTTTTGGATACTACAAAATGGTTGGGTTCCAGTAGTACAAGCTTCGACAATATTAAACCTTATTCGTTATTTGCGTATCGGCCGTGAGCCGTTGGAAGATTACATTTCGATTACGAGGAGAAATTAAGAAACAAAATTAAATATTGGGCGAATCATGTGCACGTGTTAATTTAATGCCGAAAATATCTTAATAGCGATATCAAAAAGAATATGAAAGTTTTGAAGAGTGACTGTCATGTTCAATACTGCAATACTGTGTGGTCATTGACATGGTCAGTCTCGATAGCGCTACCGAAAAAAGTATAAAGAAGATATTGACTTTGTTACTATTGACCTCCTGACACAAAATAGGAACTTAGAACTACAGGAACTTAGAAATAGACTCTATAGCCAAAATTTTTTTCACACTGTCAAATTGATCACTAGAAAGGCAAATATCACAAGTGAAGTTCATCGTCACTATCTACTCCCGCACAAGCCTCATGTCCCCATCTTAAGACACACAATGCACCTAATCCACCCTTCGCCTTAATTGTCTTTGGAGTAGCTTGCAGTACAGAAGAGGAATTCGGTATCACTTCCCCCTTCAAAAGAATCTGACCTGTTTTGCTTTTTTTGCCTTTTCTCTTTCCGCCTCCTTTTCCTTTCTCGACTCCTTTCCCTTTCCCACCACATTTTTCCTTATCGTTCTGTTTGCTGGTCTCTGTTTTTTTATTTTATTCGCCTATTTAAGGGCTTTTCTTCGTTCTATATCTGTTTTCTTTCTGGCTTCTTCAAGGTATTTGTTGTAGGGTGTGCTTTGGCGATTAGTTTTGCGTATATAAATTCTTGGCATGATCTGTAACAACCACAAATAGGTACTAATGGGTAAAATGATTCCAGGTATCATTTTAAACAAACAAAAAGGGATCATTTTGCCCCAAACACCAAATTTCAAGATATCGATCACTACATAACCTTCAAAAACCGCACTTTTTGATTGTTTTTTAATAAAATCACACCAAGAGCTCGCACTGCCAGAACACTCGGAGAGGCAACTGACAGGGGTGTGGGGAACATGCTTCATGCGCATTTGGATAGATGGCACTAGTTGTCTCTGATTTACGGAGGGGGATTATTTGACCTCCAGGGATCGTATTACCTCACCTTCTCCTAATATTTCATATGAAAATTGTATTTACCCTACACCAACGCACACACATTCCATTATTTCATCTGATTCAGGCTCCATAACTTCAAACAGATATCAAAATATGACAACTTATGATTGAATTTGCAGACATTGACAACTACTAACAATTTATTTTCATATTGCCGTTATATGGTGTTCATTTTGAGCGATTCGCGTTTTTGTTTCTTCTAAATGATGTGATTGGAATCACTTATATGCTGTTATAAGTGGGATATCAATCAAATTAACAATTCTGATTTAATTTGTCAATTGGGGCGCCTGCTAGTGTGGAAGCATTCCTCGGCTAGCCGTGGAGAAGGTACATTTCTCCACGACTAAATAATAACGCACAAATTATTTTTACATATTTAGTTGCATAATGATATAAATTCTGCAAACCGGTGAATAATAAAAAGAATTCACTCTCGTTAGCCAATCACATTTTATTATTATCAGAATTCACGCTAAAATGAATTAAAATGAATAAATCAAATCGTCTCTTTAAAACGTCAAATACCTCACTGGAAGTTTTTTCTTTTCGGTCTCGGAGAAAGTATAGTCTTTTACTTGTGTAGAATGGCTATTACTCACTTGGATGACTCACTCGCTGCTCTCGCTCGTTTTGGAAACTTCATCCGCGTGAATAATAGCCATCATTCTGCACTCGTCGAAGAATATACTATTCTCGCCTCTTTAAAGCTGGTAAAATTTAACTTTTTTTATAGTGTAGGATGAAAAACAAATTTTCAAGCAATACAATGAACACTGGAAGAAGTAACAACTCTGAATACTTATACCAAATTGGTCAAACTATTGATTTGAATAAAACTGCTGGATTCGACAGTAATAATCCAAAAGATCCTGATGTCTGAACAGATTCGATTTTATTGACAGTTGACACGTATGGTATCGATAATTGGTCTTCGGTTCAAAATATCGATTATTACTACAAACATACAACTCCAGCAACATGAACACGTCCAGCCAGGGCTCTTGTTTGCTTTTGTTAACTGTACTTAAATATGATTGATAAACTCATTTATTCGCCCGATAAAAGGAATTCGTTGGGAAAATCAAAAAAGTTCTGAGAAGAAAAAAACATTGATAGTGATTCGTTAGATAATAATCTTGCTCATCAACCAATAATCCATGATAATTTTCCTGAGAAATCTATTCATTGTACCATAAATGGCGATAAATGATAGAGTACACGCATATTTCATATTTTGCTTGGATATTAATTTATAATAGTAAATATGATATCAAAAATTACTAATAATAGGAAATATTCCAGTTTCCATTGGAAATAACTCCCAAATTTTAAAATAAAATTCAAATTTCAATGCACTTTCCGACCACAACCCGAGGATATCCGACCGCTACCGATGATACGTGTGATGTCATATCTCTTGTGCTTACTTATGTCAATATGGCCGGTATTGCATTAGGTTATGTATAGTTGTGTGTTTATATTGTATTTTAATCAACTATTAATTGCTTCATCGACGTAAAAATATCATCTATATGTTTATTTGAGACCATACGTGTGTGTGAGTGTGTGCTTTTATTTATTTCTTAAAGTCAACGTAAAGTGGAAAGTGGACATAAATATTCGATATTTCCGAGGATATTTTAAAACTTTTGGAAGAATATATTTTATTTACAGTGCTTAGTGACGATTCTTTGATATTTTGTGAGTAAAGATATGGCTAACGGAGGTTTTGTAAAAGCACAAACTGATAACTTGCCCAAAGTAGACTAATTTATGCTGCTTGAATTTATGAAGTCAAACAGCTGCTTTAAAAAAATAGGAATGCAAGGTGTTAGGAGACCTGATAAACCGTCAATTCCCACCAATAGCAAAATTTATGCTTGTACCCTATTGATATTATGAACAAACTTAGTTTATTTGTATATTGTTTAACAAATTTATTCCTGTCAAAAGCGATTTTTCAGTTTGAATGATTTTAACTACTGTTCATAAATGGACTTAATTAGACGTCTGGCAATTGGAGTTATATAGATATAGTTTGTTCATGGGAAGAATTGACATAACAATTCAACTTTCACAACATTTCACAACTTCGACTGATAAAACCAATTTGTCAAACTGTACTCATTCTATTTCATATGAACTCTAGTCTGTTAAATCAATAAAGTTTGCTTTGGCAGCAAAAAAAAACAACATCATTATGGATTTTCTGTGAGTTAAAAGGCCATTGTAAAATCCATGGAGCTTTTAAATTAGGAAAATCAACCGTTTTACTTTCAACTGAATACACAAACGTATAATAATATACCTTTTTTTCTAATTAACTTGCTTTGAAACGTACGGGAAACGGCCTAATACCCAAAGCGAAATTTATAGAAAACGAAGAAAATTGAAAATAATTCTTATTAAGCTTCGTTTCCAAGCGAACCTAATTGATTTCTATTTATTTAGTGCATTGAAAGGTCTGCTAAAATTGATTCACGGAAAATACTCTTTTTTTCTACTTCTTTGCATATAACTGGTGAGCTTTTGATATTTTTATTTCATTCAAAACGATTATTCCAATTAACTGGAAATATGGGCGAACATTTTTTTCAAGAAATGAAACAAAATTAACTCTATGCGTTGGGTGTTTATGAATAACAAAATGAAACTCAAATTGCGAAGGTTCTTGCCTAACTGAAATTACAATTTGGAGATAGGCCAGGAGCTGTATTCTTGACTGTGGGAGTAGAGATTCCCGAGAGAACAGATATTTTGTCTTTGTCACTTCAGCCAGGCTGAATAAAGACAAACTATGTGTTCTCTCGGAAAGCTCTACTCCCACAGTCAAGAATACAGCCCCAGTTCTCGGGATTTTGTTCAGTACCTGTGGAATTCACTGATATGAATATATAAAAAAAACAAAGAGCGCCAATAATTTTTATTTCTTACAAAAAATAGAGAAAAAAATCAAATTTAAAATCAACCAACGTTTAACTACTGGGATTTAAAAAATTGATTGAAATTTAGCTAGTTAGTACACAGAATACACCATCCCAAGAAGAAGGGAGGCTTGTGCTATTTCACAATTCATTTTCTGAGTGCGCATGTCTGACAGTTGCCATTTTAAGCCCGTTATCTGTCAGTGACATGTGATTTTATTGTTCACCAAAGAATTTTCTTTGTTGTAAGCTTTTTGATTATTTACATGTTTTTTTGTGTTTTGAACGATAAAATTTGTTTACAAAATTACATTTATTAGTAATGGTGCCAAAAACTTGTGCAATTCGTGGCTGTCATTCAAGTGATGGATGAATAATTGAAAAACACAACAAAACTTCTATATCTATGGAGAAAAGTTTACTGTCGCTTCTTTTTTATAACTTCGTTGTCACAGATATCAGTACATTTGCTCTGGGTGTAAAATTTAATTCAGAATCTGGAGAAGTGTACTTATTGAACTTATATGTACTTATTGTAATTTTTTATCAATGAATTTACTTGTCGGTAGTTAGAGTACGGTGATAAGTGATAATAATACGAACTGTTAATGCAAAAATGACAAACTGAATTTCAAATTAGGATATTACAACATAATGTAATACCACGAATGACAGCTCATCAAAACTAAAATTATATTTAGGGCCGGTTTTACAATAGAGATTTATACTAGGTATAGTTATTCTGGGAATAAAGTTATACCAGAATTTATACCTAGTTTGAAACTAGTTGGTTTTACGATGCTTTTTTACACCTGTATAGCAATTCTTACTCCAAAATAAAAAGAGAAATATTTGGAATTCATCGTCTAAAGAACTATCATGTTCTACTCTGTCTATTCAATCAGTTGTCTAGTTCCTACATATTTTCTTCGATTTTCAAAACATGCTCAATGCATTTTTTCCGCTTATAATTCTATAGGGAAGAATCTCGGAGTGGGCGACATCTACAATTAATCGTTCGAAATACTCGGAGGGTGAACAACAAACAAATGTGTTTATATGGGTGAAGAGATTTTTATACAATTTTAAGTGATTTAGGTCGAAAGTGATATATTTTTACGTTATTTTATGAGCAATAGTTGTTTCAAATAAACATCAAATCTTAAAATGCAGCGGATTGGAAGAGATAATGAGGTAAGATCACGCAAAATGTGCTCAGCTCCTCAATGTGCATCATACAGTACTTCGGATATTTCTCTACATAAATTCCCTTTGAATCCCAAGGCAGTAAAGAAATAGCAAAAAATCTTGAATATAGGGAAGCCTATCTCAAAATACATGCTTGTTTGCAACAAGCACTTTCTAAAAGAGGTTTTTTTGTGGTAAGTTCAATAATTTTATTATCAGATTCTCTTCACTTCAATTTATATTTTTTATTATTCAATATATAGTTACCTCCACAACACAGAGGGAGCATTTGAAAAATGGATCCTTTCCCAGCCAGAACCTTCCAGTGACTAATTATCAACATACAAAAAAAAATATATATGTGGAAGTGACCGACAGTAAGTGAGAACTCAAAACAATTACTTCTGGTTTATTATTTTTGCTATACCATATTTTATTCTATATTTTTTCATTTAGTCAATTAGTATTATAAATGTTTCTTTATTCGTATTCTGCATAAATAGATTAAATGATATGAAAAGCAAAATTTGTTTTTATTATTGCATAAAGTCTTCCACCTATTTATAATTATTGTGCAAAACCATACATACCTTTGCTTATATAATGAAACAATAACTTTTTTATATTATTTATTTATTTTTTATTGTGATACAATACATCTTGCATAATATGATCTAGATGCCTGAAAATAAAAACAAACAACACATAAAAGAGAACAGGTAAGTCAAACAGATGAAGCTTTTTTCTCTCCAATCAAAATGGCCGATATGCCATTTTAAAATTAAATTATACAACTTCTCCTTATTTCTTGAATCATACACTGGTGCACCCATTTGTTCTTTTACTAGACGATATCTTCCCAAAAATGTTGCCAAAGCAGAATCCCCTACACCTGCAGGTATTAAAAAAGTGCTGATGGTCAACATATTCAAATGACTTAATTATTGTTCGTTTTCATTGTCTAAAACTTACTGTAGGCAAGTTTTTTTTTTGTTCAGTTCAGCTGTTGTACTGTATTTTCTTTTTTTTTAATTCCTGGGTGACTAAATGACTAAAATGGTTCTGGCCTACTGATTCTCTCTATGTCTTTTTTCCTTTCCCTATTTTTGATCCAGAGATCAGTACAGCTTACTGGTTTTAGCATCTCATATCTGAAACATGAAAAAGAGAGGAGGCAAAAAGGGATGTGTGGTTTTGAAATCATCTACCTACTTGCTTTCTTAGGTAATTGAGAAAACTTATTTACCAGTTGATATAAATCAATGTAGCAATAATATCCTTGCAGTGTCCACCTAATCCTTCTTTACAGGAACATTGACAAATCCAGGACTCACTGAGTTTTATAATGGGGGATTGTGATATTGTTGGAGATCTCATACATAAGCTTTTAATAACTTTTTCATTGGAACCTCACCTTCATTAATTGGCCGAACACGTTCGCCAACAATCCAGAATATCCGAAATTAATATCTCTACTTTCACAGGCATTATTGATAGATATCTTATGACACAAATCCAGAAATACAACACAAAAATTTCGAAAACGAAGCTAATATCAAATGACAGAATATTTGTTGTTCACCCTCCGATCCGACATTTTGGATTTCGCAGCGCCATCTCGCGGGTCGTGATTTTATAGGGGGGTCATAGGTGATGTGCCAAAAATCCTAAAATACGGAACGCTTTAGGTACACCATCAAAAATTATTATTCGGAATGGCAGACAAACGAGACAGTAAAATGCATCACTCACTTCACATCCACAAATACAATTAGACAATTTATACATGGACCTGCGAAAATTGCTATGAACTTTTTTGTTCTTGTCCTTGCTAGTCTGTCTAATTAGTGAATCTGGAAATGGAATCTTCAATTTTAATAGTTTTCCAAAATTCAGTTTACTTCTAGTTCTCAATTTAGTTTGCTTATTACAAAGACACGAACAGAACTCACAAAACAGCTCGAAAATAGTATAAGGAATTAAAAGGAAGATTCACAGATTGGATTAGTTTGAATTAGAATTGGATTGGCTCTTTGTCCTATCCCACTGCGACCTTTGCAGATCTATTGTGGTCCCCCCCCATCTTTACAGCTCGATATCCAGCTTTATTCTTCAGCATCA
>CAJUYG010001980.1:0-44093 GCA_910591675.1 Galerucella calmariensis
AATGTTAGACCATAGCAGGCATGACCTACGTTGTCTAACAGGCCTTTCAACAGGCCACTGTCATCTGAATCATATGCTAAAACTTGGACTGTCGGAAGATCCGACTTGCCGTCTTTGTTTGGAAGATGATGAAACAGCAGAGCATATAATTTGTTTCTGCCCCGCCGCGGCTCGAATCAGGAATCTGATGTTTGGCAGGGTCTCTCTCTCGCCCTCGGACCTGAAATATCATTCAGCAAATAAAATAATCGGCTTTGTTAAGAAGCTGAATTTGTTTGGTGAAATCTGAATAGGTGTGAGCCACACTAGACTCTTGTGAGTCGCAGTGGAGGGCCTTATAGACCCACTCACCACAAACCTAACCTAACCTAACCTAACCTAGCTCTTATCAGGCTCAATAGTCTTTTCACTAGGTCCATCTTGAAGAAATCCATCCTTGGATAATCTATTCCTGGGGTCTTTATCTCCAATGAGATATTGCTTCACAGTCAGAGATAATGGGAGAAGCTGATTCTTCCTCTCCCATACAGAACCGACGAATAGTTTCCTCCCTATATATGCCGATAATATGCATGTGCTCCTTCAGGACACAGTGACCGGTGCGTAAACCCATCACTGTCCTCATCTGGCCGCTGATGAGGTTT
The DNA here is from genome assembly GCA_910591675.1 of Galerucella calmariensis. NCBI lineage: Eukaryota > Metazoa > Arthropoda > Insecta > Coleoptera > Chrysomelidae > Galerucella > Galerucella calmariensis. The sequence continues at coordinate 645 of CAJUYG010001980.1, forward strand.
GGTAGCTTATCCGAGGGTGTTTTTAACCAGGAGTTTGCTGTGATAGATACTCCGTCTAAAATCTTGCGAACAGCTATAGCGAAATATAGAGGTGGGCTGTCCTGTTGAAACTATATTATACAATCTTAAGTGTCGGCAATTTGGATATCAAGTCTAATCAGGAATTGATGATAATTGTAGAAAACTCAAATGCAACTCGCCTGTTGAATTTCCATAAAAAATATATGGACCAATAATTATATAATTCCAGCATATACGTTAATTTTTTTGGTCTTCGTCTACGGAATTCTAGCATCCAATTTGAATTCAAATCAGGACAATATCGGGTGTTTTTCTGGTTAACATGCCCGTTCAAATAAAACGTTGCCCCATCCGAAGATAAAACGTTATCCATGAAATTGATATTTGAATTATTTATGTTTTGATTCATCATGAATTCAGCTGTGCCATAAAAGTCATCGACAGCCAACTAATGGATAATAGATAAGACGTAGTTTATGATGATAGTAATTTGTTATTTTCAAAATATTTGTTACTAACGACTTTTTAATATGCAAATCTCTCCAAACTATACAGTGTGAATCGTGAATATCAAAACGACATAGGAGTATCTCGAGCAAGCATGTTTCCATAGATATTTTTTTGTTAATACTTATACTTTAAATATTTGGGTATAAGGGTATAAGTATTATTTATTTTTTGCTTTATTATTCCTTTTGTTCCAGAATAATATTCCTTCCAACATCTGGAATTCTCAGACCACCAAAGGAGTATGAAGTGAGTATTATTTTTGTGCAACCAATTAGTGGAATATAATTTACGTTGGATATCAAAGAATTTACGTTGGATATCAAAGATAAATATGCCCCGACAGACGTTGAATTACACTTTTAAGTTAAATGGGGTTGATATAGCTACAAGATATAACCAGCCGTGATGGTTTTTGGTGTTACAATTAATAGGCAAGGCCTTAATAGTATTTTCATATGCCAACCATCAATTTTTTCATTATATTAAAACAATATTGAATCTATATCGGTTTTTCATTTCAAATATTCATCACAGACGTGACCTCAAATTAGGATAACGAGAATTGGAGAAAAAGATGTCTAATACTGGTATCGTCACCATAAGTTAAACAGGGTTGGTATATCTACAATATATAACCAACCATCATGGTTTGCAATTAGAAAGGACAACGGTATCAACGTTCCGCTCGAGCTTGCAATGCAGCTTGCAAGCATAGCTTGGAGAAGGTGAAATGCATCAACAGTTTCTCGTCGATAAGTTTTTTAGATTTGATCGTACAAAAAAGTTGTGGATATCAAAATTGTAGGTAATTTTATACCCTATGGGATGACGTGATGCAATATTTGGAAACATTTTTTTCAACCCTCAATTTTGGAAAAAATGAAATAATTTTTGCAAAATGCTTTTTTAAGCGACAAACATCAGAATAACAATAAAGACTTTCTAATACATGAAAATATAGAAGTTCGGCACTTGAAAACTTGGTGTTTTCATATTTTAGAAATTCAAAATGGCGGCCCAAAAAAATTTCAATACATATTTTTTTCAATCTTGTCTCATTCCATGAACATTAACGCGGTTACGCGGTTTACTGCAATCAATAGATAAAGAGTTGTAGTGTCATACTTTCGTTTGGAAAATTTAAATCTCTGGTGGGAATCTTTTCCCTTTCACGACAACTTTCGGCCTAACTTTCCCAGACTATGGTCCGTACATGGGAAGACAACAGAAGTCTGCCTCCAGGTTATGTACTATGGCTTGTAAATAGCGTTATTGGAACTTTAGATGGGACTGAATTTGAAAATTAGAAAATTCAGAGAATAGAAAAAACTCTTCCGAAAATTGCATGATCTTTTCGAAAACCAATAAATTAGATCTTCACAGGACCATTTCTCTTCTATACTAATACTTTCATAACTGTTTGAAACAAAGCCGCAAATTTTATGGAATTATCCACCTTAAATTAACTTCATCGATATACTGTTGTTTAATAGTTACCTTATTAAGTTGTTCATGGTTTCTATGTTAGTATAAACTCGGAAATTAATTCGGTCTACTTATATTATCCGATTTGACAGTCCTAATTGATTAATAGGGACTTCTGGAATACTACGATTAGAACGAAAACAGCACTTTTCTTTATTGGAATTACCAACAAAACTAATCAATTAATTAATCATGAAAAAAACTAAAGGAAAGCGGATCAACCAAAGAAACCGTAGCTTCGGGTATTGACAGAGCTTCTGGTGTAGTCTCTTATAATCCAATAAAATATAAAACGATCCAGAGATTGTTCGGTTTAATTAAGAGTAGATGCTAGATGAATTTGCGATGGATCAGATCAACTTGAGAAATGAAATTGAGATCGGAAACATAAATACTACAGTTGAATTTGTTTTAGGGACTTCATTCCAAATCTGATTGAGAAAAATGTATAGTACTCCACAAATATGCGTAATTGAAATAAATTACATTTAAGAATAGATTTGCCAGCTACTTTAATTGGTTATCCAGCTATTTATCATCTCCACACTAATATATTTATACAGTGAGGACGTTTAGGATGGAATGGACTCTGTCTAAAGCAATTGTAACAAAAAGTTTAAGCAGGTCAATTTTCATTTTCGTAAGCTTTAGTTTGTTCAACCATCCTTTGCCGTTACGTCATAAACGGTGACGTTTTCTGCTGTTTTAGGTTTGCCTTAAGTCCATTTTCCACGGTGCGAGTTGACGCTGCAACTCGAAAAAGTTGCATGCAGCTTAGCGTTTTTTTTTTCGTTGGGCGCGTCGGTCGCATGAATTAGAACTTGCTCTATTTTCGAGCGAGAAGTCTCTGCGACTTGTTAACTTTTCTGGTGGATTTTGTCGCACTAACCCAAAATTTCTATTGGCTGCTCCGCTCTGACATTGCTGTCACTGTCAATCAAGTTGGCAACACGTTACGTTTCTCCTATGCCTGGATGAGTCGCAGCAACAAACTATCGATATGCTGATTGTACTTTTTCTCGCAGCGATTTGTCCGAGCAACAAGTCGCTGCGATTTGACGCAACGTGGAAAATGAACTTTATATTATAATAGTTGGATGTTATTTCACACTTAACCTAAAAATTATAATTAATGACATATATTTGCTATGAATTTTTCTAAAAATATGACAACTGAACTGTCAAAGTACCAAATAGAATTTACATTGACATAAGTTAAGAAATACGTTAATGTCGTCATAATTCCGTCTCATCCATTTCATGGATGAGAGATCATGATCGACAATGTATGACGTAACAACAAGGGATGGTTGAACAAACTCTATCACTCGGTGTACGAATGACATCACCACTTCTGCATACATGACGTTATTGTTATTTTTTTCAAATAAAACAACATGTTTTTCTTTACACTGTTGAATTTCACAACAGTGGCCGATTACAAAAATGTATAATACAGTATAGCCCAAAATAAACGGTACTGAACTGAATTATTTTATTGTTTTAAGAAATACATATTATTGACACGTCAATACATGTTCTGAATGTGCTCCTCCTCACTCAATACAAATTTCATATCGACGTCCCAAGTTTCTTGTCATGCTATAGAATAAGGGTTGTCTCAGGTCCGCGAAGAATGTGTCATAAATTTTTATTATTTTCAATAATCAATGTATTTTGAGGACTTTTGCTCTTTTTTTTTATTATAGTTTCCTTGAAGGTGTTTTCGTTTTCAGCCCTTTGGGTCTATTTTTGGAACTTTAGCTCTCCACGTCAGGTTATATTTCAGCGACCGGGGGTCGCGACGCAAAATATCTGACCGTTACGTTACGTTATGTTACGTTGCTTCGTTATGTGCCTTGCTTGCGTGCGTGTGCTCTCTCCTGAGTCTCTCTCTCGTTTACGAAGCAGCGATTCATATGCTTCGGCCGGGAATCTAACCCGGGCAGCCCGCGTGGAAGGCGAGCATTCTACTACTGAACCACCGATGCTATATTAAAATTATATGCAAAGCTGGTATTTGCAGTGCTGGTGATCTACTTGAATTTATTCGGATAAATTTTTACTATTATTTCCATAATTTTTTCTGCGCAATTTTTTTTTGTTCATTTACAGCATCGGTTGTCAGGACGGTAGGTTGTGTTTACTGGTTTCTAAGTTTAACACATCGGTGAATGATTTACTTACCGTTCAGACGTCGAAAAGTAAATTACTTACCGACGTCTTAGCCCTACATACATTTAAGTGGTCCTAAATAAAATATTACTTCATTAATTACACAAAAGGAACAAAAAAAATAAGAAGATTCATATTTTTATAATGAACAGAACAGAACAGAACATTATAAAAAGTAATAAATGGCATAAAAACAATTTCACCAAAATGCAAAATATATTTTAAACTGATCTAGAAGTATAAATGTCACTTTTGACATTTCGTTCATTTCGAAGAAATTTGAATTATTTAATTCGGAATTTATTTCAATACGATCGCGCAAAAAATAGTATAAGCATCTCGAACGTTAAGGATAATTACAACGTTTGCATGTAGATTCCTCTCGTAAAATTGGACAAAATGATATGAGGATTAAGGGGTCTAGCACACTTACTTTTCGAAATACAGGGTGTTGAAATTTTGAAAACTTGAATGTTTTAATTCGATAACTTTAAAATGGATGGATAAATTGATTTGACATTTTGGCAAAAGTGGCTTGTATTCTATTATTTACATATGATTCCAAGTTGCCATCACTTTCCAATATGGCTCCTAGGAATTTTAAGCTTTCTATACTCTTCATAGTGTATCCATCTATACTGATTCGTTTATCTTCGTGTTTCCTGGATACTCTCATTAACTCGATTTTATTAAAACATAAGTATTCGAACATGTATATATCATTTTACCAGTAATCATACTACTTCCACCAGATTTGTATCTCTCGCTAATTGAGTTTGATAACGTATCTAATTTATTTTGCGTATACTTAGCAGCGTTGTTTATCTTCTAGATCAAATGTTAAAAGCTTTTTTTGTGTGAAAAAGCAATAATCCACCCCTGAGAATTGGGTCATCTTCATAGCGAGATGAATCTTCTCCTGCAAACAAACTCTCCAGCAAACAAATTCCACTCGGAACGAAGCATGATTTGTTTTCATTTATCGAGTTTATATTATAGTAAGTAGACTTAACTGCCGTAAAATTTTTATTGGGAAGAGCATCTAAAAGCTATCCCACTTCTGAATGTAATTGCCAGCGGCTTCTGTAATCCTCTACGATCATGAAATCAATAACAATTAAATTGAACTTTATAAACTCTATTAACTTGCAAATTACCTTATTTAGTATCCAACTCTACGTAATGCTCACTCTAATTTATTAAGGATACGGAAATGTTTATTTAATTAGAGATATTTAATTGCCACACTTTCCAGTCTTAGGAAGGAGCTATTCGAATACGACTTTTCATTTGTTTTGTAGGAAAAAAAAGTGATAATTTAATGTGAATATTTTCTTTGTGCAGCAAAACGGATATTTTCGATAACGACACCACAAATAGCAGCCTGAAAGACCTCTTCTGCTGTTCGTTTCCCTTTAAGATCGATCGATCCGTATTTATCATATTTTCGCATGGGCTTATTCATTCCAGTGCTTTTTTATGAGTTTACCATCCGCTCCCTTCATCCTTTCCGCAATACAGTTTTCACCAAGTCTAGTACTGACTATTGCACTGACAACTGGACCAAAGCCTGCGCATAGTGAAGCACAGTTAGTAGTAGACTCTCTTTCACGTGTGTATGTATGTTTTTGGGGTGACATTCACTGAGACCTGAAAAATCTATTGTGCCCCCTTACTTCTACTTAGTTTTTGAGGAGAGTCCCATAAACCAGTAGTTCCTTTAGTCCTATTTCCCGGAGGAATTTTAGGATGTCTTCAGGCTTCAACTTAGGTAAATGTTTCTCTTCTATCCAGAAATCTCCCAGGTGCTGTACTCTAGGATTCTGAAGTGCTATGCAGTTGGAAAGTATGTGGATGGAGGTTTCTTCTTCCATTCCACAAAATCTGCATTCTCCTTCCTCTACTATTTTGAGCTATTTCAGATGCCCATTCAGGCGACAATGTCCCGTTAGGATCCTGGAGAAACTCTCAGCGCAGTTTCACTTTGACTTATGCATTCATTTGATATCAACAGGTTGTAGTCACCCAGAAGTCTTTGATTGTCTAAGCCCTACTAGATCTATCCAATGGTCAGATTCCGCAAAAGGGTTCAGGCCCCCAGAAAGGTATTTCAGTCCCCCTCTTTGCTAGTTCATTTGCTACTATTTCCTTCTATTCCAGTGGTCCTGGAATCCATAGTAAGGTGACTATATTGTTCTCGCTTAGTCCATTGAGTTTGTCTAGGCATTCCTACATACACCGTTTTGGGACTGATTACACAAGAGCTCAGTGCTTTAATAACTGCTTGACTATCCGACATTATGATCATCCTTTGTCTTCGGTATCCTTTATCAATATTGAACTGGGCGCACTTCCTTATGGCGTGGATTTCCGCTTGAAAGATACTTGGGGTTTTTCCCAAGCTTTCAGAGTGTTTGGTTCCTGGCCCGAACACTCCTATCCCAGTTCCTTATATTGCTTTTGAGCCGTCTGTGTACCATTGAATGAGATTCTTTCCAAGTCTGGTAATGGTATTTGGGTCCCATTCCTTCTAGTAAGAAGAATCCACGTGAAGTTGCAGTCGTATACGCGAACTTGGTTGAGCCAAAAGAAACTGTACATTTTAATAATATTCCTAGAATGCAGAAGATATATTGCAACAAATCAGTTTTTGATCAAGCGCCGTAAAAATTGAAATAATAAAAAACTTCCAACTATGCTCAGTTCCAATGGACTGTCCTTTAGTGACTTGCATTTATAATATGAATGGAATATCGATTTACTAGCCGGGCGTAGCAAATATTTAAATAGGCCATGTTGCCAACTCACATTGGCATAGTCAAGATGAGCTTGTTCATAATTTTTTACGATATTAATTTAAAAGCCATAAATAGTATATTATACACCAAGAGTGGTGGAGACTATTATTATTGACCGAGCAACAAGATTGTTTTGGGAGTGGCTTTGCTCCGAGCAGATTAAGATGCGAGGCTTATGAATGTCTTCAGCACCATGGTGTATACTTTGGCAAGTTTATCTGAAACCGTGAAAAGAATGCAGTCTTAAACATTCGACATTGCCACCTTTAACTATGAAAAAGCTGAAGTGCTAACTATGTAGTGATAAGAATTATAAATGGGTCTTTTTATTATTAACAATATTAAAAATATGATTAAACGTTAATTTTATAATGTGCTTGTTTTCTTGGATTTATTCTATTAACATTATTTTTTCAATTTATGAATATTAAAAAGTTAACACTTTTACAAATTTGTTATGGGTTTTTTGAAGCTCTGGCAGCGTTGTACGAAAACCATAATAACCACACCCTCCGAATTACATAATTGGTGATTTGTATCGACCAGCTGACTTCTTATTAGCAAGCGCGTGCGTGAGATCTTCCCTCTCACTTCGTCAATTGACTGATATTGATTTATCCAGTGGCGTTGGTATTGTCAGTGACATTTGTATTTTCAGTTTTACTTGGTAAAATAGGTACCGTACGCCATTTGTACGTTTGACAGATAGGCACCATGTTTTTCCTCGCATCTTACCGATGCTGCATAGCTTCAGATAAACTTGCCAAACTATATATACAATTTTCACACTACTATTCAAATTTAGGACAAAATCAAAAATAATTCACAAACGCACCACGAAAACCGTCTGACTGACAAGTACACTGTCAGTTTTCGGTATATTATGAATGTACTCTTTTTTACATCAGTCATTTCTGGTTGAGCGCAAATTTTAACCTAATGGCAGTTTTTTTCAAATAATTTCATCTTGATGGGTAATTTCAAGCAGCAAATATGTTAAGAAGGCAATCTCCTGGGTATACAAAAATATGTTGCACAAGTTGTTGTACTACTATCCCTGAATTCTCAAAATATTTGAAATCAACCTAGGTTAATAATGGAAAAAATTATTAACCACTAATAGAGAAGTGAAACCTCTCAGTCGGCTAGTAGTCCAGTAAATGAAGGCATACCGTAAACATGGACATCTATTCCAGCAAGAAAATTTTTTTTTTCAATTTGCAGGTAAAAGTAGGTACATTGAACCCCCAAAATGTCAGGTGCCTGAAATTTGTGGGAGGGTCGGAAAATGGCTCTAGAGATCCCGAAAATCCGTTTCCGCCGATATCTCCCGAACTACGATCCCTAGAGAATTTTTGCTCGGACAAAAAATGAGGAGCAGTTTATCACCTACAAAAGTTGTTCCCACGATTTTTTTCGTTACACCAATATTTTTTCCAAAAATGGTAGTTGAAAAGTTCACAGTTTTCTGAAACTTTAAAACTGACGCTTCTAGCCCAAAATCTGGGATGAGGGACCCTGAAAATACACCAATTTATATGTTTAGGCCTCCAGGCATCTATGGTAGATGGCGCCACTTTGCATCTTCGCAACCGCGAAATAATTAAGGCCATGAAAAGAAACATGAAAATGATCGATCTCTTACCCACTCTCGGGGTCAAAAAAGTTATCGCTTTCTTTAAAATTGAGATCCTGGCCTGCTTTTATTGGACAGACCAATCTTAGGAATGATTGTGTGCGAAAAGGATTGAAAGTAGACGCTAAAATTGCGAGAATACTTTTCGGTATGTAGCGGGAACGCCAAGCTCCGCGGGTTTGCCTGGCGAGAACCAGAAATTTTTGGGAGAATCAGAAGAATAGCTGTCTTCCCTCTGAAAACTGGAAATTTACTCGATTTTCCTGAAAACCCAGGGGTCTGGGCCAAAAAAAATTATACCATCGACAAGATGATATTCTAACCTTTCTCCCAATATCAATTATAAGCGGGTTTGACAGTTAATCATCGAGAAATTCCCGATAAACCAGAGCGCTCGGGAAAACTCCAGAAATCCACAAAAATCGCCTCTTGGAAAACACATTATTCAAAAAAATACGGGAGAATTATTGGTAGCATTGTTTCGGAATAAATAAAATACCCCCCAAAGAACCATTATCCAATAGGTTGGCTGAAATAACTCTTAATAAAAATAACATGAATAAATCCATGGAGGCATTAAAAAATCTAGCAAAGACGAATTTTGGCCTGGTTTTCCAATGACCCAGGAGCACGAGTTGAGTGGATAAAAACACTCCTCAGTAGCCACAGATCCCTTCTTTAACCCGCACTTTGATTCATTAAAAAATATTGATTTCCACGCGAGTTATTAAAAAATTAGTAATTCACTTGGGGACGTCATGCCCTCAGAGCGTGCTCTCTATAAGCCGGCCTGGAGCTCAATTTTGGGTCGGTGTTCGGGCCATTTATCTCCAATATCTTGTGGGTTAGGAACTACTCTTCATTTTTCGTTTGAGCAAAAATTCTCCAGTGGTCAAATCTCGGCAGATATCGCGGGAAAACGGATTTTCTGGAATTTCAGAGCCATTTTCCCACCCTTCCCCAATGGTCAGGTACCTGACATTTTGGGAATTTAATGTGCCTACCATAACCTGCAAATTAAAAAAAAATTGCTCTTGCTGGACCAGTTGCCCATGTTGACACCTTCGTTCACTGGACTATAGAAGAAGCAATAATTCTCAACATCACAGCTAGTATTGGAAAAAATAATATTGTAGATATTTGATTAATTAATTGATCACTCCGCTTTTCTCCCTATAATAAAACCGTAACATCAAACAACCCTAACTACAACTTCCAACACAAACGGTACACCCACATCATTCTTTTTTCCGTAGAAAAACATCCCCTATAATACTGAAATAAACGAGTCAAGCAGTGAAAAAGCACCACCATAATTTCCGCTGTCATTCCGTGTACCCATATATTATACACGGCGAAATTATCACCTTGTATTGGTGGAGGGTTGTTGGGGTTTTATTTTTTTAGAGGACTGTTCGACGGTTTATACCGAAAACGACACCTGTAAAAGGCACTTCAGTCACATTCGGTTGCGGTAGAACGTGGTATAACTGCGCCTATAACGTAGGTACAGTTAAAGGGTGTGATATTAACAGCCCTTGAAAAAAGCCGTTTTCTCAATTCAAGAACATAATTTTAGTTTTATACTTCATAAAATATATTCTGCGTGATCTCAAAATTGAAATAGTCGATAGCTTTGTAATTCGGATTTGGCAATACGGAAATTGTTATTTGATCCCAAATGCCAGATGTTTTTAGGTTTATATTTGGTAAGCGAACTTGTGAAATAAAATAATACTTAATAGGTATTTCCCAAACAGTTGAATATAGATTCTAGGACGTTGTTCGGGGTGATATTTGTAAGGTTCTTATTTCTTTGCATCTATTCACCCCTAAATTCTCAGTTCTTTCTTTTTTTTATTCTCATTGTTTTGTTTGCGATTCCACCAAATCACAGCTACGCGTCACAACTTCATAAATGTGGTTGTTAGTGGTCGGAGGTCGTGGTTATGATAAAAATGCAATAGAGGCTAAACTCAGACGGACTACAACGACAGATGACGACAACAAAAACACAAACCATAGTCCAGTAAATGAAGGCGGAAAATACCGTCAACATGGGCATCTGGTCCAGCAAAAAAAAATTTGTTTTTAACTTGCAGGTGATAGTAGGTACATTTAACCCCCAAAATGTCAGGTTCCTGAAATTTGTGGTAGGGTCGGAAAATGGCTCTAGAGATCCCGAAAATCCGTTTTCCGCCGATATCTACGAACTACGATCCCTAGAGAATTTTTGCTTAGACAAAAAATGAAGAGCAGTTCATTACCTACAAAAGTTGTCCCCACAATTTTTTTCGTTTCACCAATAGTTTTTGCAAAAATGGTGGTTAAAAAGTTCACAGTTTTCTGAAACTTACAAACTGACGTTTCTAGTCCTCGGGTAACCGTTGTAACCTCTTCAGTCAGAGCTTGATCACAAATAAAACACACGGGCGTATTAGAACCCTCTGCGACTTCCATTTTTCTACAGGAATGAACAATATTTATCAAATCATTAGATGTCATTTCACCCACAACAATATTAATGATCTTAATTAAAAAAATGAAACCTCACCGTTTGCTCCAAAAAAAAGAAACTCAAGAATTTTCAATATTTCCCTTTGTTTTTTATCAATAAAAATTTCAAAAGTTATTATTTAATAATAACAATAAAATTAATAATGACTTGAATTTCACTTTCTACACTGGAATACTACTAATTTATTCTTTAAAAATCCCGAAAGAGATAGTGTTTACATGTAAAATTGTCAGTTGTTGACAAACAATGCAGCAGAAAGCATCCACGTGTACACGCACTATGGCAGACGCCGTCGACCACACTATAGATTGGTGGCGTGGCGGCGTGCGAGAATAAAATGTGACATCCATTACAACAAATTTAGAGACAAATTTCTTTTTAATGCATCAAATAAAATACTTGATACACATATCAAAGGAAAGTTCAGAATGTGACCTTTCATCGGGTATGATGCTTGACCGGGAAGAATTTTACTGTAAAGAGAAAAAACTGCTCGAAAAAACTCAGAAGAATAGCTCTCTTCTCTCAGGAAACTGGATATTTCCCTGATTTTACTGAAAACCCAGGGGTCTGGGCCAAAAAAAATTATACCATCGGCAAGAGGATATTCTAGCCTTTCTCCCAATATCAATTATAAGCGGGTTTGACAATTGATAATCGAGAAATTCCCGATAAACCAGAGCGCTCGGGAAAACTCCAGAAATCCACAAAAATCGCCTTTTGGAAAACACATTATTCAAAAAAATACGGGCGAATTATTGGTAGCATTGTTTCGGAATAAATAAAGTACCCACCAAAGAACCATTATCCAATAGGATTGGCTGAAATAACTCTTAATAAAAATAATATGAATGAATCCATGGAAGCATTAAAAAATCTAGCAAAGACTAATTTTGGCCAGGTTTTTCAATGACCCAGGAGCACAAATTGAGTGGATAAAAACACGCATTAGTAGCCACAGATCCCTTCTTTCACCCGCACTTTGATTCATTAAAACTATTGATTTTCACGCGAGTTATTAAAAAATTAGTAATTTACTTGGGGACGTCAAGCCCTCAGAGCGTGCTGTCTATAAGCCGGTCTGGAGCTCAATTTTGGGTCGGCGTTCGGGCCATTTATCTCGAAAACTATCCAATTTTTCGAAAAAATGCTAGGAATAATTTTTGTGGGTAAGGAACTGCTCTTTATTTTTCGTCCGAACAAAAATTCTCCAGTGGTCAAATATCGCCAGATATCGCGGGAAAACGGATTTTCTGGAATTTCAGAGCCATTTTCCCACCCTTCCACAATGGTCAGGTACCTGACATTTTGGGAATTTAATGTGCCTACCATAACCTGCAAAAAAATTGCTCTTGCTGGACCAGTTGCCCATGTTGACACCTTCGTTTGCTGGACTACTAGTGGTATAAGCCGGACCACAGCGACGCGTCACGACAACTCCATAAATGTAGTTGAGGTCGCAATAGAATTAAGGCTAAACTCAGGCGGACCACAGCGACGCGTCACGACAACTTCATACATGTGGTTAAGGTCGCAATAGAATTAAGGCTAAACTTAGGCGGACCACAGCGACTCGTCACGACAACTTTATAATTGTGGTTGTTAGTAGGCGTAGGTCGTGGTTATGTTAAAAATGCAATAGAATTAGAGCAGTACTCAGACGAACGACTTCTTTTAGTTGATCTCAGCGACGGTCGCTACCTGCGGACGGTATCACCCACAAATTTGTCGTTGTTGGTGGTTCAATACAAAACACAAGGACGACAGACTGCCTTCGCAATGCGACAACTTGCTACTCCTCGTTTCTCCATACTGAAACTGATGAACACTACCGAACACCATTGTCGTTAATTGAACTCAAAGTTCGTCAAAGTCGTCCCCATCCACAAATGACGACAACAGAAACACGAACTAGTAGCGTCGCTGTGGTCTGTCCGAGTTCAGCCTTATTGAATCACAGGTGTCTATTGGAAAACTTAAAATCACTCAATATTTTTAGAATAGTATATTCTGCAACAAAGTTCGAATGAAAAGTTGATGCGAGTGAAAAGTGCAGATGGCCAGCCGAAGGCGAGCGGAAAGGACCACGACCATCACAAATTTTCATTCTAGCCGAGTAGCAGACTATACTTTCTCTGCGATCGAACATTTGCAATATATTTTCAAATTGAAATGCATAAGAGATAATGTCCAATTGATGAAGATTCCCATGTTTCCAATAATTCACCAAAAAACACAATCAAAATATTTTCTCAAAAGGTTCATTTCCAATATTCAGATTATAATATTTCTCATATTCATTCGTTGATTTTTGGTAGTAAACTTTCCATTATATTTTTTGAACTATGTAATTTTACGTGGTGTATTTTCACACTCTGAATCACTGGTTAAATTAATGAAACTTTTTATAATTTTGAATGGAAACGTGACAGCAATAATTTTGACACTCACTCAAATTATGCAACTACGATTACAATCAACTGCGTCAAGGCTAATGATATTATTGTTAACCATTGTGAGAATATTATCACAAGAGAGAGAATGTAAATGCTTTTAAATGGAGGCAGAGGTGTTGCAGAATTTTCCTTCAATCTCAAGAAAAAGAATTTCAGCATTCTGTAATTAAATTTGAATTCAGAATCAGCTGTTTCTGTGATGATGTGGAGAATAGCTATTTGTGTATCAAGAGCAGAAAGTAGTTCTCTGGCAGTCGAGACAGAAAGTTGCAATATGTCGAGACTACCAAAGGAATTTCTGCTAGAAATACAACAAGATTTTTTTACGATCTCAAAATAAAATTAATTTATACTTAGCAGTTTCCAGATTGCAGTTTTGTAACCTATGAACGTGAGCAACACTTATTACATTGCTGTCAGATTTTTTTTGGATCTCTCTATTTCTCATTAAGTAATTATCATGGAAAATACTGTTGGATGCTTTAACATATTAGAAAATCACCTAAAATATTTATTTATCCTACAGTTGATATTGAAATCACAGTATAGGAACGAACCAGTATTATAACTCCCATAAATTTCATTTATAAATTGCCAGAGCTTTTGATGACCTTGAACGGATCGCTTTACGATTCATTTTACCATAGGCGTAGGTGCATACGTTTTAAAATGACATGAACGTGTTGAATGTTTTTTCTTAAATGTTGTAGAACAGTACACTGATCAGTGAATAAAACAATAGTCTTATACAAAATATTTATTTGTTTTTCCATATTACAATTTTCATTTTGTTAGGATTTTTTAAATTTTTATTGACAAATTTTAATGTGTAATATAGTCGTACCCTGAAGAAAAGTTTTATTAAATATTTTATTGGAAAATCAACCCCAGGATGTACAAACTCTGTTGTTTGACTAATATTTATGAGTGATTCAACAATATTATCTTCCGTAGCAACTTTCTCAAAATTCATTTGGAATAATGTTTCTAATAATGAGATGTATTGTACAAAATTTTCATGCGGCATATTCAAGTTTCCAAAAGTATACTTATTCATATTTTCATGAGCTCTAAGGTAACTGTATAAAGACGAATCGTCTTAATTATGATACGCTTGTGAATACGTCTCATATACGCTGCATGTACTTAGAACTTCCGAACATTTTTTAATTAAATAAACACAAAAGTAGCGAACAAAATTCTTTCCCAATGAATCATTTGTCTGAAAGTCTTTGGGCATTGCAGTATTTGATGGAAGAAATATTGTTGGAATAGCCTTTTTTTAAAGAAGTTTTCTTTTATGAGGTTGCATAATCATGTCTGGTTCAAATGAGCACCACATAAGGGATGACTACTATTGTATACAGATTATAGTTTTGGCATCAAGTCAGGCCTATCGCTTGCTTCGAGCCAAACTTTAGCTTTGAAACAAAAACAACAAATTAAATCAATGCATGAAACTTAGGTTCATAAATGTAATATGAAGATCAAATAATGAAGTATTATATGGTTTATTTACGATAAAAAGACGATGACGTCATTTCTAGTTACTTTCCTGCTTATCAGAATAAATATTAATTTACCAACCGTAAATAAAACTTATCCTTAACAGCCAGGGCAATTTACAGCTAACGGGTTGGCAAAACTTCAAGACGTTGTCAGATCAACTGGTAAAATTCCCCAGCATGTTTTGACGTTTATTGACATTCGATCATCGTCTAGTTTTTTTGGTGCTTTTAAATTCATTGCTTCTTTAAGATTAAAAAACAGTTATTTCCGTTACTAATTATTTAGGCAAATCTGCAGTGTGTAGTTAATAATATGCCGAAGCAGCTGAACAGTAAATGTCAAGAGATGGTAACATCTTTGTTGAGCTATTTTGAAGGGAATGCCAAAATGGGGGCCAGCCTACTGCTGTAAGAAACGTAAGTAATAGTATTCGCTATTTGTATTCATTATTATTAATATTATTCTCACATATTTAAATGTAAATGGCTAAATGTTTCTAATGTTAGGTTAGGTTAATTAAAATTGATATATTATTCTTTTTTTAATTTCTTGGGAAATTAAACCACAATATTTTTGAATTCTTTATTTCAACGTTTCGGTAGCGTTCCAGCTACCGTTGTCAAGAAAAAATAAGTAAAAATTAATTTTTTATCCCTAACTGACACAACAGAAAAAATTTGACAACTAGACAAAATTTTTTCTGTTGTGTCAGTTAGGGATAAAAAATTAATTTTTACTTATTTTTTCTTGACAACGGTAGCTGGAACGCTACCGAAACGTTGAAATAAAGAATTTAAAAATATTGTGGTTTAATTTCCCAAGAAATTAAAAAAAGAATGAATAATATACCACAAGGAACATACAGAAGATATATTATTCTTTCATAAATTGAAGTAATTATATTGTAGAGAGTTGCAGAAGCTTCACAACTTAGCGTTACCACTTATTGCCGCCAAGCATATTAGAGGTGAACAGCCTAAAAGCCCACCTTAAAAGAGACAGCGCATAAAACCTACTGTTGAAATTGATAACTTTGATCAAAATGCTTTCCGAAATGTTATATATGAAATGTATGGAAACAGTGAGTATATTGAATTCACTGTTTTATTTTAATCACAATTAACTAACACAATATTTTTTTCAGATGAACACATAACCTTGGAAACTTTAAGAAAACTTTTAGAGAACTTGGAAGAACCTGCCACAATTTTAAAGGATAATGCAAGTTATCACAGTACAGTGATCAATAAAGGACCAACAACAACTACCAAAAAGGCTGATATACAGAACTGGTTGATACAAAATGATATTCCTTTTGTAAATACTTTCTTCAAAACCCAATTATTGAATTTAGTTAAACTGTAACTTGATATGAACATTATTCATTATATTATAGTAATACTGAGATAACTTATTTTGTTTAAATATATACATTTTTGTAGGAATGAACCACCAACAGTATATGAAACTGACATATTATCTAAAAAATATGGCCACAAAGTGCTTAGACCTCCCTTACCACTGTATGTTCAACCCAATTGAACATATTTGGGGCATAGTTAAAAATGTTTAGAGATCATGTGGGAACTGATGGTTCTCCAACAGAACAAGCATTAGGTGCATGGAAAAAGTCTTTAGAAAAAGTGACTCCTGATATTTGGTCAAAGACAGTAGAGCACACTAAAAAAAATTATACAAGATTGGTGGGAGTAGTGGAAATCTTGTGTTTTATTTTTTGTATATCTTTATCCAATTTGCTTTATTTCCACCTTTTCAAAATCACTAATAACTATTATTAAATTAATTGGGTACAGTTATTTTATAATACACAAATTAAAACAAAAAACGGCCTGTATTTTTTAATTCAATGAAGATAACCAAATAACAGGGTGGACTGTTTTGAGTGGCCCACTCACAAAAAAGGAAAGTAAGTAGTTCTGTAATTATTGTGGAATTATTTCAGAGCAACATAAATGTTTAGATTAAATAATTGTATTGTAATGACCAACCAGTTTACCTATTTGAAATAAAATGTATATTCCCAAGTTATTCTTTTCATTATTAACACAAGTAAACTTTGAAATACAATATAAAATCAGGTAGGTAGTGACTTAACATAATTGTCATGCAATCTTCAAACTATTAGCAGAAGGAGCAGAGACTTTGAGCAGGTCATTCCAGTTGTTGATAAAGAATTGTTGACTTTAAATTTCATTATTTCAATTTGCTTTGGTGGATTATCACAAATGAAAAGTTTGATAGCACACCTACATGTGGCCAGCCAGCGAAGTCGATATATTAATTTCCATTCTATTTTTATTATAATAAATATAATAGATTATGTATAAAGAAACAATATTTAAATTTGCATGAAGATGATTGATTCCTCTTAGCGTAAATCCTTACAGTGCTCTTGAAGATGGTTCTATAGAGCACAGAATAGGGTAGGTATAAGGACCTACAGTTCGTCATTTAACCCTCTTCTATGTTAATGTTAATTCGAATATAGAATGATTGGTTACTGTTTCCTGTATCTTATTCATAGTTTTTTATGAATAAATATTTATATTAAATTAATCAAGTCTATCATACAAGCCTTTTATTTTTAAATAAATATTTCTGACATACGCCCTACGAGGCACGGAACAATGAAAAAGAAGAACTGTCAATCTAACATCAGTTTGACTTTTCTAGTTTTCGTTAGGTGAAGGAAAAAACTACAGCTTGGCAACATGACAATATTTTGTTTTGCAACGTCATCGTCTTTTTATCGTAAATAAACCATACTATCAGTTTCCCACCTTTCTGAATCCTTTGGAAAACGGTGAAATTTTCCATCACAATTATAATATTTATTGTTACATCCACGAACTACACACACACTACCCGTTTTCTTCTTTTCAATGGTATCCATTGCAAAAAAAGTCTTATAAACTATAAAAATAATACCGAAAACCCGTAAAAATATAAGCTGTAATAAATAATTTTATTCGCAAATTCACCGCTAGCACTTTGGTTGGATCGCAGCACAGCACTGGCCGCCGGATGAGATACTCATCAGAACGACGTTGAAGGTCACAGAGAGCTCGGCAGTGTAACGTCACGAGATAACATACTGGTTCGTTTCTATACTGTATTAAAATAACTACTAGCTCTCTTTTATCTGAAAATAAAATTAGGCGTGCGCCAAAGTTACTTTCTGCTTAAGAGCGCCAATAATGTCAAATCATGACAGCTCGCGAAAAACATCAACTTTGCGGTTAGAATTGAGTGTGCAAAAGCCTACTTTGGGTAGTGATCGTATGAAAACAATATTCTTTGTAATAAATTGGTGGTTCTATGCTAGAGAGGAAATAGTATATTGTGAAACAAGTGGGGAAAGTTCAACTTTTCCCACGAGTGTGCAAACACAAGAGTGAGAAAAGTACTTTCCCCACATGTTGCACACTATACCTACTTTTTCTACAACTTCACGAATTCAAAGAATACAAGTAAAGTATTTTAATTTTCCTTGCCCTTCAAAATATACCAAACCAAACCAATATACCAAAATATACCGAAAAAGAATCTATTTTTGTATTTATTCTCCACTCTATAAATTTTTCGTATGCCAATTCATACTTTTTTTTTGAAATTTCCGGCAAAAAATCTAAAGTTACTTTTGCAGCTTTTTCCAATATCTCTGGCGAAGTGATATTAAAATCGTCACTATTGTCAGTATCCATATTATTTATATTATAAATAAGTACTAATATTTCTTGTAAAACTAATATTTTCAATAGAAATTTGAATTTTGATCAAAGCACGATTGAAAGTTTGTTTTACATTTTAAAAACTTCTGATATAATTTGACAGTTTTGTGACAACTAAGTAGATATTCAAAGATGACAGTAGCATACTAAGTTTTTGTTGTTTTTTTTATTCTTCATATAAATGTATGTGGCGTGAGAAATAATATTTCTCACAGTAGAAGCAATATTTGGTTTTGAAATTAAGTAAGCTATGAGAAATACGTCACTTTTCATAGCAGTTGTGGAAAAAAGCATATTATACACTGGAGTAGAGAGTTTTTCCTCTTTTTGCATTCGCTACAAACCCAGCATGCGATTGAAACCAATTGCTACTTAGCAGAGGAGAGAATGGACATGACTTTGTCAAATACAGCCAATTAGTTATAAATTACTGTTTTACGAAAAAAGTATGAAAAAACGATCTTCCATAACTGCTTGTTTTCCTCTCTCAATGTTTTTGTTGAAGAAGAATTTTTGAAGTATAAAATGTCCATTCTAGTTTTATAATTTCAGTAGAAAATAGCACCTACATTTTGGAACTAATTTGTTAAATTAAACAGGCATGAATTATTTTAGAAATTAGTGTAGCGTAATTTTAAGAGCAATTTTATGGAAATTTATTTTGGAAATTAATCATTAGACTGTCGAGGGTTTTGGAAGCCCATTACTCACATTCCTCGAAAGGAAAATTGCAGTATTCATCATTTTAATCAGTGGCGGCGAATTAAAAATTATTTAAGAGTAGTAAAAAAGATCATTGGTTAATGAATAATTTAATTTAACAGTTTTGCTGCAAATAACAAATCTAAATTCCACAAATGTATCCAGTCAGGCGCTTTCTGAAAAATACATCGGAACGGAGACCCATAGTTCAAATTTTTACTTATATTCGTCAGATCGCGTCTATTATCCAGCATGGGTCTTGGAATAGCCATATGCTACTGGCATTTCACATAAAACTCGATGGTGAAAACGGCATCCATCCGAAAAAATGAAGCCTAGAGGGTAGCTATTCTTGAAAATCATACGATCCGGTGCTTCTCTCGTACGATGGGTCTATCCCGTGAGATCTATAGACTCCCACGGTCAAAATCGACTAATTCTTGAGCCTACATGTGAACGTTCAAAATTATTGTGTTGTTGCCAGCATTATTTAATACAAAAGATCTACTTTTTAGTAATTTTCATGCCTCTTTTTTGTACGGTTGTCATAATATCCTGTCATTAGAAAAGCTTCGAGTGTTTTTTGGCAAGATAAATTAACGACAGAATATTGAAATTATAAGTAACCAAACTTGCGACTCAGGCCCGGTTTATCAATAGCCAATATTATCCATCAGTTAAGTATCCGTCAGATAAAAGTAACTAGCAGATAAAGCTCCAGTTTGTTTGGAAGCGGTTTATCAACTCGTTTTTATTCTCTAGTTTGTTAACTGACAGATAATGAAATTTGGCAGTGCTCACGAATGAATGTAAGCAATCTCATTGGTTTTTACAAGAACAAGGTCATGTTACATCAATTAATATTTTTGTTAGGTTATTGGTGAATGTCTATCCAAAGGTTTATGTGTTTTTATTTTTCTTTCTTGAAGAGTTTTTGGTTGTTGATAAATATGAATTTTCTGAATGATTATATTCTGGATTGCGACGAAGATATTGTGCAAGTTCTTGAGTATGAAAGAAGGCCTCATACAGTTAGGGAAAGAGTGGACAACTTCAAAAAGTGGGATGACCAGGATTTTCATGCAAGATTTAAGATAACAAAAGAGACTGTTCTGTCAATATTAGAGGATTCACTTGAGTGTCGAACTGATATGTAGGTGATCCAAGCCTCCTCTTTTGAGTTCCAGGTTGTCCTATCCGTTTTTTCATTTTTTTTTCATATTTATGTTTATTTGCAATTTTTAAAAGCAAATTTCTCTCCTCTGCTGTGAAAATGCATCCTCCCTTTTAAGTAGTACTAGTACTTTCAATTTTTTACTTTGCTCAAAACCAAAGTAAATTTGACACAACACCACAACGGAATCAAAACAAAAAAGTGAGGTTATGTAATAGACCTTAACCATTCCTTAACCATCAGATATCGACCTATCCGCCAGTTTAAAGTGACAGATAAATATTTGACATTTTATCTGCAAGATAAAGTTATCCTGTTGTTGATAAACCGACCTTTCCAAAATAACTGGTAGTTAAGCATTAACTGACGGATAAATTGCTATTGATAAACCGGGCCTCATTGTCATTGTGTAAAAGTGGGTTGGTTATTATGTATTACTTAACAAACTAATCAATTCTCTTGGGTTAAGTTAGTTCAGGATAGTATAATCCTTAGTCAAAAATGCTTTCTGTATTGGTACAATGTAAGATTGTTACAGGTAACATGGTAACAATTACCTATTATTACTTTAGAAAAAGTGAAAGAAATATAACTAATAATACCAGGTGACAAAATATTAACAGTAAAATGTGTCAGGACATTAAAACCACCAAATAAAGAACAGTATTATTTGTTGGAGCAAGTTGTACTGTTGTGGCACTTACCATTACACGTATATCGAGACGCAAGACATTTACACTTTTCATTCACACAACTCTTCTTGCAGTGAAATCGCACATATCCGGGGTTTGAGCCCGATACTGAAAATTTTCCTGCAGCGCATCGTAATGTTATGTCAGTGTCCGTCTTGACATATTCCAACTTTAAAAATCGTTGCTTACATATTTCAAATTCGTTGCAGGAATCGAGCTGTTCAAGCACACCGTGAACAGTTCCAATTCGGTAAAATTCATCTTCTACACTCATTATGACGCCCAATATATTTCTATGATCTGACCGACTTCGATCCACATCTGGAATGGGTACTCTCACGGACATGCCGACAGTTCCTGGTTTAAATTTCTTGCGAGAAGTTTGTAGCATTTTTTGTGCTTGCCTTTTTAGACTTCCCTGGCATGAATCCCTCATCGCTTTAATATTGTTTTTATTCTGACAATGGTCACATACGTTTTCCTCAGATCATAATAAGCATTTTTGTGGTAATTATTCATTGAGAGCATTTTCTGTTGTTCCAGTAAAGAGCAATGCCATTGCTTGTTCTTTAAATAGAACTGAGCTTTTATTGTTAACTTAGACCAAAACTGGGGTTTCGCGTTGGTTGGTTTACATACCAACCAACTCGTTGGTTATTATGTATTACTACCAATATCAGGTTCACACTTTATCCAACTAATGTGGATAGTTCACAAACTAGCCAAAAATGCTAGCTAATTTGTGTAATTTCCTTGTGGTTTGAGTTTTAGCGATACATTTTGTATAGTTTATAAACTAGCTGGATAGTATACAAACCAGCCATTACTCGTAGCTATTTTAGTGATAATTTTTTACTGAATATAGTAACCAATCAAATTACTTAATTTCAAGTCATGTGTCAAATTTCATCCGATCACCGCTGTATTACAGCGATAATACCCTACATGTGGTGTTTTCAGTTTGGTGTTTATGTTTTATCAAAAATTAATTAAACGTCAAACTGACAACTGGATTAAAAATGTCGGAAAGTTTGGTATTGCATCTAACGATTCAATTAATTTTTTTTTTTTTATTTAGAAATAAACTGCATCAACCGCCTTGGGTTATTAGCAGTGGTACAGTATGGTTCGTTAAATAATCATCTACATAACATACTATTTAGATTTTCTCATAAATGTCAATGTCCTTCAGAAATTTCATAAGATTATCCACGTTACAGTGATCATTCAATAACAAGTCTATGGAGCACGGAAAATTACACATTTTACGATTTATTTCAAAAACCGGACACTGCACTAATACATGTTCAACACTTATTTGTACATCACATGTCATGCACATAGGTGGATCTTCCCTTTTAAGAAGATATTCGTGAGTGTAACGTGTATGACCCAGACGTAGTCGTGTCAAAATGGTCTGTGTTCTTCTTTTAGTGGGCAATGTTTTCCAAGGTGTTATACTTTGCTTGACTTTTCTCAGTTTGCTGCTTGAACTTAACCACATATTATGCCAATGTTGATGCACTTTTTCCCTAATGAGGCTCTTCAGATCTGATTTGGTGATTCTGTTCTCTGCAAATGGAAGGGATGAATTTTCTGATGTTTGCTTGGCAACCTTATCAGCGCTTTCGTTACCGCATATTCCTGTATGTGATGGGACCCAAAGGACAGATACCGTTTTATGACTGCTATTAAGTTCAGCAATCTGTTTGTTGATTTGGACAAGGAGTTCATTGGTGTGATACAGTTTCCCCACACTAACTGCTGCACTGAGTGAGTCTGTGACCAAAAGAAAATTTCCAGTTGACTGATTTTTGCATATGTGTAATGCCTTGTGAATTGCATATAGTTCTGCAGAATATATACTGAATGCTTCTGGTAGTCTAAGTCCAATTATCTCGGAATTCGTAACAACAGCGCATGAGGTGCCATTTTCCATCTTTGATCCATCTGTGTAAATTATGTTATAGTCGTGATATTGCGAAATAACATCGTTGAAGCTGTTTGTGATAACTTGTGTAGGTACTTCGTGTTTGTTAAACTTTGTAAGTCGGGTATCGATATTAGGTGCAACAGATAGCCATGGGGGAACATCATTAGAAGTGGGGAAGAATTTTGTTGGAAGAGAGAAACGGAGCTTTTGGCAGATTCTGTTTATTCGTTCGTAGAAAGGTACTGGGAGATGGGGGTGGTTATTATAAAGAGAATTGAATCTATCTGATATTACATATTTTTTGGACGGATGGTCTCCACACGAAATTACATTTGCAGCATATAATAAGCTTAACATATCTCTTCTAAGACTTAAGTGCATTTCTCCAGTGTTGACAATAACGCTTTCCCTTGGACTTGTACGATATGCACCTGTTACTAAGCGTAGCGCTGTAAGTTGAATGACGTCTAGTTTTTTTAAAGTACGATTTCTAGCGGATGCATACACAATGGATCCATAGTCTATGCGGGATCTCACGAAACTGTTATATATGAGTAGTAGTGTCTTTTGGTCACATCCCCAGTTGATATTTGATAGCATTTTGAGCAGGTTAATCCCAGATAAACAGGATTTTTTCAAGCTTTCAATATGGGTGTTCCAGGTTAGTTGGTTGTCAAATGTTATCCCTAAATATTTTATTTCTTCACACACTTCGATTTTTTGATTATCGATAAATAAATTTGGTTGTAGAGGTATTTTGTGTCGACGTCTGAATACTATGCATTTGGTTTTTTGGGGCGATAATCGCCATCCACGGTTTGACAGATCGTTGAATACTGTGGATATTGCCTCTTGAAGATTACGCTCAATTGTTTTCAGACTCTTACCTCTCATGTATATAACAAGGTCATCAGCATACATACTGGTGTGTACAGGAGATTTTATTTTTAGTGCTATGTCATTGATGGCTCCTAAAAATAAAGTGACACTTAGGATGGAACCTTGAGGGGTTCCATTGCTCTGAGTACATTCTCTCGAAAATACCCCATTTGCTTTAACATTGAAATGTCTGGTCTTTAGGAAGTTTGAAATGAAGTTGAATATATTTCCATTGAGTCCCTTTTCTGCAAACCATTTAAGGATACCATATCTCCAAACCATATCGTATGCTTTGCTTATATCAAAGAATGTTGCTACACATATTTGTTTATTAGCAAGACTTTCGTTTACATATGATTCCAGTTGGATAAGGTTGTCGTATGTTGATCTATTTTTTCTGAAGCCGTTTTGAATATTGGAAAGGCATTTATTTTGTTCGAGGAACCACATTAATCTGTTATTTATAATTTTTTCCAATAATTTGCACATTGTGCACGTTAAAGCAATAGGGCGATAGGAGTTTGGATCAGCTTTGGGTTTTTTGTTTTTGAAAATTGGGATGATAGTTGCTTTCGACCAGGACTGTGGAAAACAGTTATGAAGGTAAATCTTATTATATATTTGTAATAGGTGATACTTTGCCCTTTCTGGCAAATACTTAATAAAAACGAAAGGGACTTCATCTGGCCCAGGGGTCGAATTTCTACAGCTCTTCAGAGCATCTTCGAATTCTTCCATCTTTAGGGAGTCGTTTAAGAAGTTACAATTTTTATTCGTTTGGAAGGAAATGATTTCGTTTTCTAGTTCTTCTTTACAGGATTTGAAATCATCTGGGTAGTTAGTATTACTCGAGTTTTCTTCATATACAGATGCCAGTACATTTGCAATTTCATTAGATCTAGTTACTGTTTTGTTATTGTGTACGAGATGGTTTATTTGATTGTTGGAGGAACGGGAACTTTTAATTCTTCTTATTCTGTCCCACAATGTACTACTGGGAGTAGAGCTGCTGATAGAAGACACAAAATTTGTCCATGATTCTTTTTTGCACTTTTTGACTGTCCATCTAGCTTTGGCTCTTTTTTCTTTGAATGTAATAAAATTTTCTATCGTTGGATGGCGTTTGTAGCGATTGAATGCATGTTTGGAGTCTTTTATCGAATCAGCGCATTCTCTATTCCACCATGGAACTGGTGATTTTTTTGGTGGGGATGTTTTACCAATGGCGATGTTAGCAGCAGTTATGATTAGGTCAGTGAAGGATTTTACAATTTTATCGATATTATCTTCTGGACTACAGTCGTCTATTTGATTTTCAATGTATGTAGAATAATGATCCCAGTTAGCGCTTTTTATTTTCCAATTTGGGGTGAAATTTCGATTCTTTTCGTTTTTATTGTTTTGAATAACAATTGGGTTATGATCACTTCCAAATAGGTCCTCCTCAGTTTCGAAAGAAAGATCAGTACTTAGAGAACTATCACATATACTTAGATCTATGGCACTACTAACAGCTACACGAGAATCATAGTGTGTGTGCCTACCATCATTTAGAAGGAAAAGGTTATTATTATCGATAAAATGCTCGACCTCAATTCCTTTCGGATTAGTAGACTTGCATCCCCATAGTACATTGTGGCTGTTGAAGTCTCCTACTATAATTCTGGGCTTGGGAATTTGGTTGATAATATTGCTCAGATCTGACTCTGAAAAATCTTTATTAGGTGGAATGTATATATTGCAGATATACAGTTTACAGTAAGTTTGCACCTGAATAATGTTTATCTCAAAATTTGATGCTAATTTTATTTCTGTGGATTCCAGTGATCTATGTACGAATGTACTAACTCCACCACTTGCTCTTTTAGCTGTTGTCCTGAACTTATGGAAGCCCGTGTAATTTTTTAACGATCCTTGTGTACTTTCTGTGAAATTAGTTTCCTGTAGGCATATGATCATAGGGTTATGCTTGGAAATAAGTAGTCTCAGCATTTCTGATTGGGGTCTGAACCCATTTAAATTCCATTGAAGTATGAATGTTGATAATATTGTTGTTTTTTTTTTTTAAGATTTTGCTAGTAAGTATCTTGAGATGATAAATCACTGTCGGTGTCTGAGATGAGTGAAGAGTTATCTTGGTTAGCAACTAAAAGTTTCATTAGGATTTTTTTTGTTCCTGCTTTTTATACTTTTATGCTGCAGGTGTGGTTGTATGTTGTGCAACATACTAATTAATCCTTCTATGTCCTCAGTGTATTGGCGAGCGACACTCAGGATATCTCTTGAGCCTTTTGAGTTTTCGAAAAAATCTTTAATTTCGTTATACGTTAATGGGTAACTTAAGGGATTTGATTCAATATGTTCTTTTAAGGGAAGAAATTGTTCTTCTAAGGTATTTGTCGTTTGAACATTAGATGTTTTTCTAGTTTTTTTGGTGTTGTGGGTAACTGGAATTTTAAATTCCGGTTGAGGTTTGTCTTGATCATCGTCCTCTGGAGTTAAAATCTCTTTAATGGGGCGTTTGGATGATGTGGTATGATTTTTTGTTGATAGATCACTTAATGGCGCTGGTGAGGAAGATGTAGTTGACTGATCCATAGGGATGGAAGCAATGGCAGTTACAGGCTCCTGTTGGCTTAGGATTTGTGGCTCTGAGGGACTAGATGTTTGGTTAGACTTTGGGAGTTTGCAATTAGATGCTACATGGCCTGGTTGTTTACAGTTGAAGCAAGTTGAATCGTCACAAGATAAGAATATTCTATAAGGTGTATCGTCGGAAGTAATGAGTACTGAATCAGGGATTTTAGTATTTTCGATGGAGGGGCAGATGTAAACTTGGCGGCGAAAGCTTAGGATATGGGAATATTGTGGATCCGATATGTTGATTCGTAAAAAATTAATTGGGGATAATAGTTTTAAACCTAATTGGACCAATTTATCTTCGAGGATATTGTGGGGTATAGAGGGACAAACGTTCGATAATATTAGACGAGCAGCAGGAGTAATAAGACGTCTGGCTGATATGCGTTGATTGTTAATTGTTATCCCACCGTGGTTTTGTAGGAATGTATTGACTAAGTCCGTAGAGGAGAGATATACGCATATTCTATTATTGGATATTCTTGAACAAAATAATATATTTTTGGGCCCTATTAAAGATCCAAGAGCGATTATATATTCTGCGAAGTCAATGTTATCAATCGCATTAAATATTATAGCTTGTTGTTTTTCTGGATGTTTTGGTGTAGTCTTTTGGCTAAGTGCTGCTGAGTAGGTGTTAGTTTGAATAGGACGTTGGCTAGTAGTAGAATCCTTATGGACAGGATTCCCTGCATTAGCACAATCCATTATTGTTTGGATTTTAATTTATTCGGTGTTTCATACGTCTCTGAAGCCGATCCTGCATGCACAGAAAAGGTTGATAAACAACCAGTTCTTTATCAAGACTATTTGGTACTTCAGTTGTTGATTGTAACATAAACAAGAAGAAAGAATTGAAATTTCAGGTTATAGATACCTTGAGATTGTCCTTATGAACTGTGCACATTCACGAAAACTGTTTTTCCAAAATTTAATTTTGTTTAATACCGTATTATTAACGTTATATGAGGGATCGATTAAAACACTGTTAATCACTATACTGCCAGAGTTGGCCTCCGATTCAATTAATTTACCAATTGTACTTTTTACAACTGTAGTTTTAAATAAAAATGAATAATTTTTGATTAAAACTAATAAAGTTTGTATTGAAAAGTATTAAGCGTCAGATTGACAATCAATTTTTTGATATCTACAAAGTAAAAAATTATCTTATCGAATACTCCTCGGGTCTTGATAAATACTCAAAATTTTGTCGTAGAGAATCCTTCAAGCGTGTTGCTCAAAGATAATAGCCCTCGGCCTGCGGCCTTGGGCTATTATCAAGCAACACGCTTTCAGCATTCTCTATGACAAAATTATCTCGGTATTATCAAGACCCTAGGGGTATTACTACTGATAATATGATTTTCCATCAAAATAACCAGGCAGTTGGATAGTTTGTATACTATCCAACTAGTTTATATACTAGCCAAGTAAATACTTTAACCGTAACATATACACAAAATTTACAATTCTATAACCTTTCTAATGACATTTATTCACTCACCCTTATCATTTGTCGCTTTCGTTAATTTGGGCTTCAAGCACTTGTGCGTGACGCCTCAGTCGTCACGACTTTTGAGCAAAACGAACACAGTTTTTAGGATCCTCAAAACTACTTGTCATGTGCCAATGACAATGAATTTCCTGTGCTGTTAAAAGAACAGTTTTCAATTATAATGTTGTTGATAATATAATTTTGCATATTTAGATAATTTTAGTAAGGTTTAAATCATGATCGGCACAATTTTAACCTTTAAATAAACGTCAAACCGGACAAACGTCAAATATTTAATGTCCGTGGCTTGAACACAGAGTACACTATCTAACAAGAGGCGAATGAAAGCCGTTTTCGTGATCGCAATTTTCTGTGCACATGCGTGAAATATGTAGTTTATCTGTCAGTGTCAAGTCGACACTTCCGTTCGTTCGTTCCCGTCAGTTACTCAGTACTCTGTGGTTTGGTTGTCACTGCCTTAGTTAGATGGTGTACTCTGTGGTTTTATGTAGTTTATCTGTCAAAGTCTCGACGTATTTCCGTTCGAGTCCAACTTCAAAGGAACCGACAAAGCTTTCGTCTCTTGTTAGATGGTGTACTCTGTGGCTTGAAGCTCATACTTTTCGGTTTGTGTTTGAGGGGCAAGGGGAAGGTAAGACTAGGCGTCACGCCCGGTAATAAACGAACGGAATTCAGTCACTACGAGCTGCTACTAGCAGCCAAAAGTGAATAATCGAAAGCACCTATTATAACACTTTTTAGCCAGTTAATTTTATAAATTATAAACACTTTAAAACAGTTTCAATTGACGTTATAAAAATTGTGTCGATCAACATAATTATTAGCTATCAATCATTAATCTCCATCGATTGATTTGTGAAGGCGTAGATTTATTTTTATTAGCATGAAACTCGATTGCATGAGGCGGTTTATATAGTTAGGCCACAGCTCATGTTCCACATCGATATATTATACTCATGACTGGCGAAAAGAGGCGTTCATCTGAATATTGCGCTTTAGATCTAGTGCATATTGAAATTACAGAGCATGTAAGGCTGTTATTATTAATAAAAGTTGGGAAGCAACGCAATTTTATAGGGGATGTGTGTACTTTGAAAATTTTTAATATAACTTTTTGGGGTGAAATAAATTTCAAAGTTTCTTTATTGGTAGTAAATCCGCCTTTCCTTTGGTTAATTTGCCCATGCCTTTCTTAAAATGATTTGAGATTATAAAAACATATTAACATACGGCTTTTGCCAATTTGCTGCTATTTTGGTCTAATTTCATAACATTCCTTTACTAAACCAACGGATGTCTTTCAAATGTGTCATATCACAAGAGGGTTGGCACCTGTCAACTGTCCAGCGTTTCAGACCGCTTCGCTTTAAGCTGTACCTAAGTTAAACTCTTAAAAGGTGTAATAAACAATTTAATTTTCCGCAAATCGCTAGGAAATTTCGATAGTCTGGACAAAATGTCTTAAAGAAAAAGTCCTGA
Organism: Galerucella calmariensis; assembly: GCA_910591675.1. NCBI lineage: Eukaryota > Metazoa > Arthropoda > Insecta > Coleoptera > Chrysomelidae > Galerucella > Galerucella calmariensis. The sequence goes on from CAJUYG010001980.1 coordinate 30,523, forward strand.
TCCATGATTTCCTATTCTCCTCCTCACTGTAAGGAAATATCATTGTACAGTTGTCAGAACCAAACATGAGCCCCGGAAAATATGCGAACTAAAATAAGGTCATCGCAAACAGCCAATCAAGAGCCAATGTTAACGATTATCCATTAGTAATTGTTAAATATAATCGAAATAATATGACCGAGTGATTTCATCAACATACATTATTTTATTCATTTTGTATCAGTGTTGTCAATGCGAGGATGATTATCCGATTTTTAGACAATTTCACTAATTTCGATCCAACAGTTTTTCGAATATTTTGAAGAAGGGATATATAAAATGGCTATTGTTTTTGGGGATTTTCCATATTGACTGGGGTCAAAGACTTTATTTAGATAGCCAATGTGTCCTTTTGGCAATTTTGACAAAGTCTGATAATTTGAATAGTAAGTTCGGGTAATTTTCATTTTTGCATCGGCAACACTGGACGATAACCAGTTCATATTTTGTTGCTTTCCATAGAAACTTAACCTTTCTTTTTCATGACACTAATACAGTCATGTAATTTGAAAATATAGACATTTAGGGCAAACGGTAGTTTTAGTTTTGGTCCAATATAAACTTTTTATTAATATTTAGAGTTATATTTTTAGCAAGTTTGACTTTGTTTACATATCACTTAACAGTTGACATTTATGGTATCGATATTTGGTTATCGATTCAAAATATCGAATTGTTACTATAAAAATACAACTACAGCGACATGAACACGCCCACCAGGGTTCACGTTTGCTTCTGCTAACTGTATATTACGCATATTCGTACTTTCCTCTTGATTCCTTTGGTAATAATTCCAATGAAGCAGTACTTGTGCATTTTTCAAGGAGTTCGCCGTAGCGAGGTTTGCTGGTTTAGTTCCTTTAGCACATGTTTTGAGCGGCTTCAAACTTAAGCTGGCCAAGTCCAATTGGCAGTGGTTTAAACAAAAGAAGCTTCGAAGGACCAGCTGGCAGAAGCGCCAGCAACTTTGGATAGTTTGATGGTTATATGTAGGTGGTAGGAATGAATAAAATTCAGGAGTTCACTAACAAATATTTATAGGTACCAAATACTTAAATGAAGTTGCAATATAGTAGATAAAGTTACTATTTGCACTAAAAAACAGTATAGGTGTATCTTTTATGGAAGATAAAGTTACTAATTGCAGTAGAAAACAGCTTAGAAGGTGTTTGTTTGTTCCAAATCTTAATATTGAGTATGTATGAAAATTGATAGAAAGCCGGCACCCGAATGGCAACAGCGCGACAATGCCTGGACACAGATCACTGACTCTAACTTACTATACATATTCATTGAGTCACTTTTATTACAAACTTTATAATAAACTATTCAGGTAAATACCTAATTATCATGATAAAAAGCTAATGAGCTTTGTTGCTCGCACTTCCACGGTTAAAAGTAGGGAGAGATTTTTAGTGAATATCGTTCTATCGACCACAAAGATACGACGTTCGGGTCGGATCGATACGAATCGGAAAATGATAGAAGCGGGAGCTAACCCATGTATAGATTTATAGGAAATTTATACAGTACTCCCTGCCTCAACCAGCTCTGGAGCAGTCCCAGAAATGGAAAATTCATAATAAACATAAACTGTTTTTGGTTTCTTGCATGCAATTATTATAAGTTATATATAGTTATGAAAAATGTCACGGGCGCCGATAGCGACTAAAAAACAAAAAGTTCTATCACATCAATTAACATTCTTCACACTTCCTTGGAGAAGCGAAAGACTTTTAAATAATTTAGTTGGTATTTGAAAAGGATCACTCAAGCCCCTAATACTTCTTTGGTGTAATCTAGATTCTGCCCTAGAATGATATAAAGATTGTTAATTCAAACTATTCCAAATATAACCTAACAATTTTTCTTACATCTCGTGGTTTGCAGTTAATTCCTCAATCAAGGCTTCACCAGTAACACCTGACTATGCCATTTTGGTAACAGTTATTATTTAAAAGCACACTTTAACATCTCTTCGAAAAGAATGGTTTCAACAGGATATTTTCAAGGAACCCTTTAAAATTTTAAGGGAAATGTGGTTGACGAATACCGATTTGATGTTAGCGACAGTTAAATTTTTAACGGCTTATAAATTTTAGAGGAAAAGTTACAGAATAGGCCCCCAAGTAAGTGAAGGAACGACTGAATAGTTCAGTCCATAATCCCATATCCCTTATATTTATATTATGGACGTTATAACGATACGTTACTTTGTGATGGAGGTAGACTCTTGCGCAGAAATCAATTCGGTCTAGTTTATTTATGTCACCACGTAACGACAGTCTCATGCCATTGGCGTTTCAAGCGAAAATCACCATGCACCATGGTTATTGAAAGTATACATATTTTAACGATACCAAGTATTTTCATATCCCAGTCTCTATATGTGAAACTATCTCAAAACGCTTGAAATCATTCCCAAAAAATGTTTTATTAAAACATACGATAAATACATTCTTGATATATTCTGTAAGTTCCTTGTGGCATTACTTATTCTTTTTTCTCTTATTCTTTTGGGAATCAAACCACAATAATGTTTTTTTTTTATTTCGACGTTTCGGTAGCGTTCCAGCTACCGTTGTCAAGATTAAGAATAAGAGAAAAAAGGACATTCTTGATATTTTCATTTTGTGTCAACCTACAAAATGTGAAAGCAAAACGCTACTGATTTGAAGTCAATTTCATAATATGGCGCTGGTTTTGACAAGTTCGTGCAAATGGTTTTGATGAGATTAATGCAGAATGCTCAAAAGCAATTTCACCAGTTATACTAGATCCTCTAGTATATATTTTCAACTTGTGTATAGAAGAAAGGATATGGCCAGAATCCTTCAAAAAAACAGTAGTAATACCAGTATACAAAGATGGAGACAAAACACTCAGTGAAAATTATCGACCTATATCACTCATTCCACACATGTCAAAAATATTTGAAATGCTGTTGAAAAATAGACTTATATCGTATATTAACAGATTCAATTTAATTTCTCCCTAACAATTTGGATTTAAGAAAAATACCTCCACCCAAGATGCCATTTTAAATTTAACATCAAAAGCCTATGAAGCATTGAATGATAACAAGGTTTGCTCATGTGTATTTTTGGATCTGGCAAAAGTGTTTTACACTGTTAACCATTATAACCTATTACAAACCTTAGAAAATATTGGCTTACGAAAAAATAGTCTACAGTTATTCACAAGCTATCTCTCAGAGAGAAAGCAGGTAGTAAAGATTGCCGGGCAAACAAGTGGTCAAAGAAATATATCTTATGGAGTACCACAGGGAACAATTTTTGTTTAATCTTTATATTAATGGTCTATTTTCTTTGCGCAGTGCAGGACATATAATTGGGTTCGCTGATGATACTGCTATCATTTATGAAGCAGATAACTGGTATCAATTGAAAATGAAAGCAGAAACTAATTTGAAACTAATAAAGGCCTGGTTTGATAATAAAATACTTACCATAAATTTTAAAAAAACTTTTCACTTACCACTCTCCAACTACAACCTAACTAGCGATCTATTCAAACCTCTTGAAATATCACAAAACGGACAAAATTTCAGTATAAAACCTGTGATGAGTATCAAATATCTAGGTATTACCATAGATACAAATTTAAAGTGGGATTCTCACATTAGATACGTGATAAAAAAACTACAATTCATCCTCTATGAATTTAAATACCTGAAAAGGTGTATACCCGTCAAATACCTTCGAATGTTATACTTCGGACTAGTCGAGAGTCACCTACGCTGTGGTATATTAGCGTGGGGAAGTGCTCTGAAAACTCAAATCCACCCATTAGAAATTATCCAAAAAAGATTTTTGAAGTTCATTCTGTCTAAACCTCATACATATCCTTCAGATCGATTATATAGGGAAAGCAACATTTTTGACTTGAAACAGTTATATTTTCTTTGTGCCTCTATAAAATACCACGCCATAAGCGATAAGAGTAACCTACCTTTACATAATTATGAAACTAGGAACAAACATATTGTTCCGAGAATGATGAAATCTTTTGATCAAAGATCTTTTTCATTCCTAGCTCCGAAAATCTATAATTGTATCCCTGACAGTATCAAACTCATAAATAATCCCATGCTATTCAGAAAGAAATTAAAAGCGTTTCTTTTGGAACAGGCGAGATATTTCTGTCATATTGCATTGATGGTGTAATTATACATACCACGGACAACCATGATACATAGGATTATCAAAAAATAAAGAAAAAACATATGGTCACATTAACCAAAGTTTTGAAATTCAAGAATTTCATTTTAAAATTTCAATTAATTATTGTTATTGTAATTTTATCCTTGCATCTTTTAAATAATTATCATTTAAATTTCAACTCTGATTCTAATCATAATGTTATCAGGGTTGTAATAACATATCTAACATTATTAAATTGAGTACTGTTGTTTTTATTTATACAGGGTGGGGCACTATGAACGAACTATTCTCTGGCGTCTTAACGGCAAATTAAATTAGAAAAAATAAAACGTGGAATTAAGTAGATTACTTAGGACTAAAGTTTAAAAATATTTTGGAATATACAGGGTGCTCCAAAAAAGCGTGCCGTATCAAAGTTAGGTTCCTTTGAATGGAACATCCTGTATTTTATCACATTTTTGAATTGTACTGTAAAAAATAATGTAAGTTCATTAACATTTCCCTATACCTATCTAGTTCAGTTTCCAGGATAAATCGATTTTACATAATTTGTAGACCCTTCGAAAAAACACAATAACTTCAAAATAAAAACGAATAACCACATTTGCTGTACACCATCTCACTAGAAGCTTTTAACATTCTGTTCCCAATATTTACTGGTATGCTATCATATACAGGGTGTTTTTAATATGACAGTATAACGCTAACTATGTAATACATAAATTTCTGGCTTAATTTAAATGGAACACCCTGTATCTGTTGGGTCTGTTAAACGTGGGAATTTATTACCTTTCAGTTGTTATCAGGGTTGCCCATATCTAACTCTGATAGTTCGCGAGAAATTTTAAATTTGTTTTTTAATATTCAATTACTTGCTGACATCTAGTTACCTATGACATGATACTCCGATGGAAAAATTTTAAAAATTTGAAATTTGTTATTTTGACAGTAAATGCTTTGTTGTATGATTTATTATTGATAAATTGAAGTTCTCTTAAATCAGAATTTTATTATCAGAGAATTTTATTATCAGAGAATAGAATAGAGAAAGTTGGAATTAGGCTCAACTCACCCCCTGCTTTATATATCATGTCATGCCGACGAACCCTGATTGTTGTGTGAAAACTACCCCTAAATTTCAAAAATTAAAAAATAGCATTATAAATCTTAAGATAGGTGAAAATTGGCTTGAATTAGTAAAATGATGAATTTGTTACATTTCAAAATACAATTTTATACTTTTTCAACCTTTAAAAATCAACTGTTATTAGTGTTATATGTAAAAAATAATTAATGCTAATATGGATTTGCTCAATAATTCTGTTGTAAAAAAATGTGTCACGTGCATTAAGTAACTTTTAAATCTTTAAAAACTACCCTTCAGAACATTGCAATTTTTATAAACCATTTTAATAGATATAAATTGAAAAAAAGTAGACTTAAGTACAAAAAAAAATTTATTAACATAAAAATGCGCTGTATATTTACATAGATTAACATAAATAAATGATTACATTTACAATTACAAATATGATTTTTGAATATCTGTATCATTAGTTTGATCTTCATTATGGTCGATGTCATCTTCATCTTCTTCGATCACTGGTGGACTATTATTGTAGTCTTCACCTGAGCACCCAGAACATTTCGTATATATAATGCCCCACTGCCGAATAAACCGGTTTTGTACATTTATATGCTTCCAAGTGTACTATGCTATACTATTGGAATTTTTCGAAAAAAAAATCGAGTGGTTTTTTTAACGTATTTCCTTCATTTTTGATTATAAAAAGTTTATTCAAAAACGATTTTGTAGGGTTTTTTAAGAACTACAAGGATCTGTAAGTTAAATCTCTTAAGACCCTTTAGTTTTTAAATGGGGTGAGTTTAAAGGGCTAAAAAAAGGTGGTGCTCGTGCGTAAATAGACGTTTTAAACGGCTATATCTCGTCAAATATTAACTGTACAAAAAATCTACTTACAGGAAAATTTTTGTCATAAAAAAGCTACAATTTCGTTTTTTACTTGTACCTCTAATATTTTCGGAGTTATTTTGAAAGAAAGGGTAAAAAATACAATATTATGAAAAATAACTTTTCACTTTAAGCCATAATTTTTCGAAAACTATGGATTTTAAATTGGTCAAACTTCTTGGACATATCAACCATACATGTACAAAGAGAATTGCACAAGGGTGAAGATCAATTTTTATTAGGAGGGTAGTTAGGGGGTTGTTTTCACAGATTTTTTTGTATAAAAAATTCAGTACTGACATCATTTTTGTCATAATTCACTCAATTTTGATGCTACAGACCTTTTTTTTTAAAAGAAAGGTCTATTTATGCTTTTTGAAAAAGATTCTATGAGTTTTCTACGAAAAATGCATCATTTTTCCAGTATTTGACTTTGAATCTATCACATTTTGCATTTGGGAAAAAAAGCTAATCATTGATGGGCCATATCTCGGTTCCTATTGGTTTTAGAAAAATTATAAAAAAAGTTTTTTGCTTGTTTCTTGAAAAGCTACAATTTTGCTCTCCACAGTTTTTTTGATAAAATGCATAATTTTCGAGCTATCCGCGAAAAACATATCAAAAACGTCGATTTTTTCCTCTAAAAAGCGTTACTTTCAATCGCCAATAACTTAGAGAATATTGATTTTACAAAAAAAATGTATGGATAATTTTTTGCTTAGAATCACTTTTTCAATCGATTCCTGTGATTAAAATGTAATAAAAAATTTTCACCCCCCCGAGATGGGGTGGCAACCACCCCCAAGGCTTTATCGCCCTTCGGTTCGATATGGATTTTGATCCTTGGGCTATCACCTACCTTCTGTTAAAATTTCAAGTCAATCCATGCTGGACGAAAAAATTGCTAGGTGAAATGCTTCATTCCCTGTACTAGTATGCGAGATCTTTTTCCGTTTTCGTATCCATTTGGACAGTACAAAGGAATTTTCTCATAACTTTCTCAATTCCATTTTTAGATCTTACTAAACATTTTTTGTAACACTAATGCTTCTAGATCAAGAATTTCCTGATATATGTCGATGAAAAGTAGTAATGCTTTCAAATATCTCGTTTCAAAAGCCCACCTATTAAAATTGGATAATTTTCACTGTGTTATGCAGATTAATTATTTAAAATTTGTTCATGTTCCTATGAATAAATGAGCGTTCTGTTGTACATAATCTCTCCACATAAATATAACGTCCGACGTACCTCTCTTCACAGGAAAAAAGAAGAAGAATAATTCACTTAACATTTTGGAAACATTTCAACGAAACAGACACAGAGACGGAAACCGCTTTTCATAACCAAAAAGCCAGTTAATTTTTTATCATAGAAGCTCTCTCTAAGTAGCTACCGAAAAACACATAATAAAAGTTGCAATTCTATTTTAATTATGTAACTTCTGTTAACTACGCTTAACGAATTTAAAATCATTATGAATTCCTTGTCTCTTATTTTATACGTTTGCCCGAAAGCATGAATTAATTATTCAATTATAATTTGTACCAGGACGATGAATTTCATTTTATTTTTTCAATCGTTAAATAATTTAAAGTATTATTACAGTTGCCTGTAAAATTGTCGTATTCAATAAAGCGTGTTACCAATAAATATCGAAAAATAAATATATCTATTATTCTAACGTTTTAGAAATTTTTTAAAACTATTTCCCGAAAAAGTAACTGTTGAACCAAGAAGAAACAACTACTTCCCAAGCTACAGACCCCGACGGACGATCAATACAAGGTATGGTTGTTTTAACCTCACAGGTGAGGTCAGTTTCTTAGATTGTGGAAGGAACTATATATGCTCTCCTTCCGAGAGCTGCACGAGCCTAATCTTAGACTGAGTGAAACACTAAAGTCAATAAATACGTCTCGTCCAACGTTACTGAATGCAATTATAAAATACATAGACAGAAATAACACAATATTTGGCTGAAAACATTTTTAACATAATTTCTTGGACTTTATTTTTTTCATTTTTTGTTGCTTAAAAAATATATGTATTTATAAACAAAATATATAATCCAATCAGTGAGGTGAAAATTTTCATGATATCGAATAGTAATTCGAAAATGCTATGATCGACTTATTACTTTTTGCAAATAATTGTTAAGTGCAAATTGTTAAGTTAGTGCTCGGAAATACCAGTTTGGTTGTGTGGTGATGGTAATTAGTTATAAACAATAAATAAACAATGATTAAACAAATTGAATAACTAGAGAAATACATAAACAGGCAATTTGAGGACAATGTAGCTGAATGGTAAATTTAAAATTGTCACTTGAGATAATAAACAATGGAAAAAATTAGGTAATTAACAATAGTACAACTTTTTTCAAAGTGTACCAAAATTTTTTCAAATAACGACAATAAATTCTTTGTGTGTGTGTGTGTGTGTGTGTGTGTGTGATGGTAGCAAAGGCGTCAGCTCTCGCTATTTGCCACATACTATTTGATATGGCTATTAATCTATACACTTATATCAAATATCAATATTAGTTGTCTCGACAAATTTTACTATTAGGTCAAAAATATTTCTATTTCCTGTACCTAACAGAGATGTGATGTATATTATGTTGTAGATCTTGTAGAAAAAGGTCTGTCGCCTGTCTATTATTTTTACAACCAAAAACTTAATGTTTTGTATCTGCTACCTCATCGTTATCACAATAAGTGCAATGGGGAGATCTCACCACACCAATTTTATGAAGATGGGCCGGGAATGGTTCAATTTTCTGGATATAATGCAAGTGTATGCTTTGCTGACAAAAGGGAAGGAGTAATGTGGAATAATGTTCGGTAAATACTGATAGTCCAGTAAATGAAGGAGGAAAAAAAGGCAAAGTTAACATTAATGACGCCCTGTTTTCATCTTCCAGTTGGAAGTTGCATTTGGTACATCATTAAACATAAGAACAAGTTCTGCATGAAAACGCGTGCGAGCGCGGAGAAAATGGCCCCAAAAGACCAGGAAAATAGGTTTTCAGCTAATATCTCCTAAAATATGGCAGTTAGAGATTTTCGGTTCGGATAAAAATTAAAGTTCAGGTCATTTTCTACAAAAATGGTCCTTTGAGACTTGTGAAATATGCAAGTTTTGTACAAAATTTGAGCTGGGGGGTGTTGGAAATTTATTATTTTCAATGTTTTGGATTGTGGAAACCAATTGTAGATGGCGCCACCTCATTTTACAGATTGGGAAAATCCTCGGTGCCATGAATGAGAAACCCTGTAACCAGACACTTTTGATGGACATTTATGTTTCCGAGGGTCTTGCTTTCCTCTCAGATGAGGCCTCGAGATATTCTTATTAGGAAAACGGGCTATAAGATTAATTCTAGCGAGATGGACCTCACCAGTGGACCTGAATCTAGCAACAATCAGCTTTGCACATGTGGCAAAAAACTGAAGTTCATTAGGCTTTTGGTAAGGAAAACTGGAAATGCCTCAAGAGTGAAGAATATTTACCATAATACCTACTCAGCAACAATTTCTTGCAGATTCTCCGCAAATTTTTGCAAATTTTTTTGCAACCAGACTGATTGAGGTTTTTGGAATAACGAGTTATAAACGTTCTCCATGTTTCATTTATTATGGGAAAATATATATTTTTTCATTTATTTATCAACGAGAGAACCCAATAAAATGATACAAGAATAATACATTATAGACTAAAATATTACATAGAAAATTTTTAACAAAAGTACAAGAGATTCGCGGGTTAATTGTCCGTGAATTAATGAAAAAAGTATATAAAAATACATTGCAATTATGACATAAATCTGTTCGTCACCAGTCATCATCTGATTCTTGGTCAAGAACTTCTTCTCTGGGTGTAGAGCTCCCTCTAGCTCTACCTCGTCAACAACTTCTTCTGAGTCTACAGTTTCCTCTAATTCTAGCACTTGGGATAACATATTATCGCTCTCTTTATAATTCGAACACTGGCGTGACTCACACGAACCACAAATAGATGAGCAGACGACACGAGCGCCACGTAGAGAACACGCGCGGCGAACGACGGAGGAACGAAAGTAATAAATTATAGCGTATACATTTAGATATACTGGTTTTTCCCCGGGGTCTCAAAGGTATGACTTATATACATCGATGGAAAGGTGGGAATTCCCCCATTACACTGGTTAAGGTGTTAAAATGTTAGAAATAAAGAGCAGGGAGAGAAAAAACACCAAAAAAAGTGCGTTTTTTCCTTGAGCCCGCGTTTTCTAATTTTATTGAGAAATGGACGACTTCGTCAAAAAAAAGTAATTGCACAATCGGAAGGTAGACATTTTTAGCTTTCAAATGATGTATCATAGAGACCAATCGGATCATGTATAAATTTTTAATTGATGGTTATTCACAAAATTTCCCCGCGATCCAAAAACAGCAAAAATTTGGGATTTAATGAACAACGATTAAATGAAAATTTTAAAAAAATGGGGTATACAAATTTCAGGGATGGCAAAGGACCTTATGAAGACCCATAATCAAGAAAATTTTGAGTGAATTAGTGCAATACAAAAAAATAGGAACACATTCCTGGCGAGGTCAAAATTGCCCGGTAGCAGAAAGTTTGACCCGTGTTCCGATATGGCCAAAAGAGTCAAGCGTGACTCAATTCACAGGGTATGATAGCAGCAGAATTCCTCTTTCACATGAATTTTGAATCATAAGAAAATATGCATTTTTCACAAAGTTATTGAATAATTTGTCCCCCCGCTGATGTGTAAATACACCGACTGTGCTCTCCGGCATACAGCACAGAAGCTCATTATTCGAGGTGTGCTTGGTGCCGTTTTTCTCGAAACCGGTAAAATTTTAGAGAAAAATCATGAAGACCATTTTTGTAGAAAATTAACTGAACTTTAATTTTTATCCTGACCAAAAATCTCTAACTGCCATATTTTAGGAGATATTGACTGAAAGCCTATTTTTCTGGTCTTTTGGGGCCATTTTCTCCGCCCTCGCACGCGTTTTTATGCAGAACTTTGTCTCATGTTTAATGAGGTACCAAATGCAACTTCCAACCGGAAGATGAAAATAGGGCGTAATTGATGTTAGCTTTTTCCTTTATATTTACTGGAATATGATGGATTTTAAAGTAATGATTGTTAGAGCCTGTTGCCGCTTTCGTATAGATCGCATTCCATTCCTTCCGAATGAATTTCTGACATTCGTTAGTAACATCGTGAGATGGTACTAGCGGTATATTGATATTGTCAATTCTGCAGGCTTTTTTCGCTTCGTTATCTACCCTTTCATTGCCCATGACACCAACATGTGCCTTCGTCCAAATAAAAGGTATTTTCACATTGTTGGTGTAGAGATGGAAAAGCAGTTTTTTTTATGCTGAAAACTATTTCATTTTTAAATTGCTTTGTTGGTGAGCTATTCAAAGCTTCTAGAACAGACTTTGTAAGTGTTCAATATACAGCATGATTTTTTCAAATTTCCAAATTCACAGTTAATACCTTATAAAAATGGTTCAACGTGACCTGTTTACCTTTGACGAGGTACACGAAATGACCTATATTGACCTTTGAATTAAGATTATAAATAATAAAGATTGTTACTTTTCATTGGAAATATCCCTCTCTTTGAAGATCTGTTTCAGATATTCCTTAAATATGAACAATTTTTCAGTGATTAACAAATAACCAGATGCTATCTGTTATTTCTATTTTAATTTGTGGACGTCATTTCGAATCAAATAATCCATCGCTCATATTTTTAGGAGCTTTATCAAGATTCAATACTTTTTGAACTTTATTAGACTATTAGGTACTCCAGTGATCAAAATGTTCAATGTTAGTTTTTCATTGTAATCACAATTATCTATTTGTGATGATTATTGCAGTGATTTTATTTTAGCTTGTACAGTTTCCAACGATGATCAAATTTTCACTAAAAAAAGATCGTTTGTTGCATATTCAGTTGGAAATGGGAAAAAACGGAAAGCCAATGAAACTGGAAAATCAGCAAAAAAATAACATGGTAATTTCTAAAACACAACGGCAGGAGGAAAAAACAAAATTATTGCCTAATGAAAAACTGAAATGTTTATGATAACTTCTGATTTTTTTTTCAGAAAACAGGATGAGTGAGTATGAATGGAAATCGATTTTATCTTGTAGTAAAATGATGTTTTTCAAATGTTTGTTTAGATTTGGAAATTCCTACATCGAATTCAAAGCAAACAAATTTATTTAAAGCAAATGCATTCATGAAGTTATCGTTTGATATGATTTTCAACAAACGACACCTCACTTCCTACTAAAAAAAAGAGTATTCTCCAGTTTGGTTCGGAGAATTCCATTCACGCTAGGCTGGACTCATCTACCTACGGTATGTGATAGCACTTCTAATTCCAAACCAACCGAGATAACAGGATTCTGATTTTCGATGAAATTTTAATACCAAAAATTGTTTTTATTCACAACCATATTATATGTAATGCTGTCATTACTAACGTCATTGAAGGTTAGGAAGTGTCATATTACACACCTCTACTTCCCGTCCTCACCTCCCACCCTCTAAAATAATGTGATCGTTACCTTATATTATCTTCTGTAAGTTCCTTGTGGCATTACTTTTTCTTTTTTCTCCTATTTTTTGGGAATCAAACCACAATGATGTTTTTTATTTTTCATTTCGACTTTTCGGTAGCGTTCCAGCTACCGTTGTCAGGATTAACTCGTAATAAAATAATTTTTGGTCCCTATCTGACACAACGAAAAAAAATATGACAACTAGACAATCAATAGCCTAGTTTACACCCATAAACGTTTAGTACGGTCCGATAGAACCAAGTGGGTGGGGATAGTACGGTAGCACCAATGCTTGGTTCTAGTTCGTTTACACCGTTTTGCAACGCGCGAACTAAATGTGTGCGCCTGCAGTTCGTCAAATGTCAAAGCTGTCAAATTAAATTTCATAACATAGCCAAAAAATCAAATCCTCATAACATAACAAACAAAAATTGAAAATTAACAAACAACAACAAAATTTAAAATTCAGGAAAGGCTTTACTCTTTTTTGCCAAATAAATATAATTTAATACTGGTAAGTCTTGAGTCTTGTTCCGTCTGAGCTTACACCAATTGACCTCGAACCTAATCCGGACCAAATTTAGTTCGGTACTTCTGCTGGCGCGTACCGAACCAAGAGCGGACCAGCTTAGTCCGCAAGCGTTTACACCGTTCGAACTAAATATTTGGTTCTGATATAGTACGAATTTGGTGCTTGGTCCGCGTACCAAGTTGTCGGTGTAAACTAGGCTAATAATATTTTGAAGTTTAAGACTACAAAACTTTGTTGTCAAATTTT
>CAJUYG010001981.1:7012-24471 GCA_910591675.1 Galerucella calmariensis
TAGTAACGAAGTTAGGTGTTAGTGCCTTTTTGACAGCATTATTGCGCTACTTTCAACCATCCCCGGTATATCTATACTCTCGATTACGTCGATTACCTCCGCACCGCCCCCGCGTTCACATTGCAGCACCAATACCATTCTTCGCTAATAATATGCATGAGAGCTTATGGCAGCATGTGTTGAATGCCTTGCTATAGACGCGAAGGTTGTGGGATCGAATCTCACTGAAGTTTTTTTCAGATTTTTAAATATACAACAGGACTAAAAATGGCTGCCTTAAATTAAAACGCGCGCGCCGCTCTCTCTCTCTCTTACACATTGTCTCGCTGCTCTCTCTCTAACACACGGTTTTCCCTATACTTGGGGTAGAACATACATATAACATCTACTACCATCAGAAAAAGTAACGAAAGAACTGCTCTCAATGAGCAGGAACAAACTGCGCACCACTACGGGGCTACTTACGGGACACTTTCCCACAAAGGAGCACCTAAACAAAATAGGGCTGTACAACGGAGACCTTACATGCAGAAGATGCAAAAAGGATACCGAAACAGCTCTGCATATACTATGCAACTGTGAGTCGCTGGACCACAGAAGGCAGAAACTTTATGGTAGAACCCAAATGACTCCAGAAGACTTCTACAATCAACCAGCTAAGAACCTGTATGAGCTAATACAGGGAACGGATTGGCTGAATAGGTTGTAGTCAGAACACTAGGAGTATCCACAATAAGCCCAGGAGGCTGAGGTGGTACCGGCGAAAGGACGGCTCCGAAGGGAAAAAAAAAAAAAAAAAAGTTGAAGTCTGCAGACATCCTAAAATTCCTCCGGGAAATAGGACTAAAGGAACTACTAGCTTCTCAGACTCTCATCAGAAACTGAGTATTTTTTTCCAGGCGAGTAGAAAGTTGCTCTCTGTATACATATCCCAAAATAGTAAGTATAAAACCTACATTGAATGGAAATTTGCAGAGAATGTATATCGACCATTTATAAGACTAAAGCCCGGTATATACAGATTGGGAAAAAGTTTAATCGGGCATACGATTTACACAAGTACGACAAAGATAATTTAAGAAAAACTACTTGAAAGAGAGAGAAGAATAATTGTGGGCAGTTGTCGATGGGCGTATTTAGTTCCAGAGGCTGGAATGTCAACCCCCCTTATTTACACAAAATTTCATTTGTACAAATTAATCTACGCTTCTGGCAACAGTGGTTAAAATAGGGAGGCGATGAACATTCTTCCAGCATCTGGAACTAAATACACCCAACGCCAACTGACCACAATTATTCTTCTTTCTCTTTCAAGTAGTTTTTCTCATATTATCCTGTCTTTGCGGTTCTTTGAAAGTATTAACTTTTTTTTGTCCATTTCCTTTCGACATCTTTGAATGTAAAGTTATTTGAAAATTCACCAGATTGAAAGATCCTAGTTTTGTTCAGATAATCGAGAAGGTAATTATTCTGGCAGTCGATTATTTGACATTTTTTATTTCGATGAGACATCATGAATGTGAATAATTTTTCTCTTTGCCAGCTGTCAGTTTTTGAATTTAAGTTCACAAAACGTTAATTTAGGAACCAATTTCTGTAATAAGTGAGATGTTGCAGTCATGCCTGTATACACTTGATAATGTGATAATAACATCAGTGCGATATCTCACTAATTACAGTGAACGTGAACTTAAATTTAGAACTGATATCTGGCAAAGTGAAAGATCATCCACATTTGTGATTAACTGGAAATTGAGGAAAACTTAATTTTATGTATGATGTCTCATCGAGAAAAAAAAAAGGTAGAACGTGTCGCGGGAGACACGGTAGGAACTTTAGTTCCTTTTAAGCAAAAATTATGTAATACATCTGACGTTATAGATAAACAATTTGCATATTCCTTGGTGGTCGAGTAGTAAACAAACCAGACTCTCACGCGGTAGACCCGGGTTCGATTCCCCGTGAAGAAGTTTTTTTTTATTGTTAATTTTATTTTTAAATGATTATTCTGCTTGATATTAATAACGACAACAAGTAGACGTTTAAAATATTCAGGAGAATATTCATTATTATAGATAATGGTACGGTACCCTTCATGAAGGAGTCCGACTGGCAACATCTACTTATAACAGCATCGTATATTTTAAAAACTGAAACCGTAGCATTATACAAATTGGACATTCAAGAACTGTACGTGTACCACAAAAAAATTAGTGGAAACATAAAATTGAATTGTTAAATTTTCAATTTGAAGTTATATTACAGTTTATAGAAATTTTTATTTTCTAGATTTTTTCTTAAGTGGGTCGTGGAAAAAATATGCTGTTCGATTCGTGTGGATTGTCCATATCGCACTGGAACGATTGAGCACTCCTCCTACGGCGTCCTGCTCAAACTTCTTCCTCGTGCGATATGGCCATCATATCCACACTAGTTGCACAAACTACTATTTCTATCAAAAAATGCCCTTTTACATTTAAAAACAAGCTGCCAAATGTCAAATCAATTTATCCATCCATTTTAAAGTTATCGAATTAAATTTTGACAACCGATGCTGTAAATAAACAAAAAAGATCAATCGCGCAGAAAAATTATGGAAATAATAGTAAAAATTTATCCGAACAAATTCAAGTAGATCACCAGCACTGCGAATACCAGCTTTGCATAGAATTTTAATATAGCGTCGGTGGTTCAGTGGTAGAATGCTCGCCTAACACGCGGGCGGCCCTCGAATCCCGGCCGGAGCATATGAATCGCTGCTTCGTAAACGGGAGAGAGACAAAGGAGAGAGCACAAGCACGCAAGCAAGGCACATAACGAAGCAACGTAACATAACGTAGCGTAACGTAACGCGTAACGGTCAGATCTTTTGCGTCGCGACCCCTGGTCGCTCAAACACAACCTGACGTAAAGAACTAAAGTTCCAAAGAAGGATTTTCAATTTGGTAAATTTTCATCTAACTTTACTTTCAAATATGTCGAAAGGAAATGGACAGAGATAAGTTTTATACTTGCAAAGAACCGACACCAACAACTACAACAAATTGAATGGTTATTAAAAATATCTTTAGAAAATACTTCAAAATAAGGATTGATTTGGCCACCCCACTATAAGTATGAACATCCTTTACTCTCTCATACTTACAGGATATTGTAAGAACTGCTAGAAACAGTAACTCCCAGTTTCTTATTTTAATGTGCTAATTTTACATTTAATGAATACCTATAAAAATTTAATTACCGTTAATATTTTAAATTTTATTATATTAAGCCTTCACACAGACCATAATCTCCAAACACTACTGCCAAAACACCAGTTCGGCTTCCTCGAAGACCATTCAACCACTCAACAACTCAACCAAATATCACAATGTCTTGAAGAAAAGAAATATTGCAACGCTGTGTTCCTAGATATCTCCCAAGCGTTTGATAAATTTTGGCATAGAGGCTTCCTCTACAAATTGAAAAATGCATTATCTAGTAACTATTTCCTTCTACTTAAATCTTATCTCGCCAATAGACATTTCTCCGTCAAATTTGATAGCCGGCAGTCCAGCATATGCCCCATAAAATCTGGAGTTCCACAAGGCAGTGTTCTAGGTCTGCTGCTCTTCTTACTGTATACGTCCGATATACCCGAAACCAACAATACCACAATTGCTTCTTTTGCCGACGATGTGGCGATACTTTCAGTAGACGAAGACCCTACATCAGCATCTCAATATGCAAAACCACCTCAACTCACTCAATAAATGATATACACAATGGCGAACTAAAATAAACAAAACAAAATCAGTCCAAGTAACATTTACCACGCGTCACAACACATGCCCACCTGTAAGGATGGATAACGTATGTATACCTACAGCAACAGAGACAAAATATCTTTGCATCCATCTGGACCAACGTCGGACATGGAAAAAACATAAAAATGAAAAGACAACAGCTTGACATTAAGTTCCGACAAATGTACTGGCTACTAGGTCGACGATCAAAACTCTCTCTCCATAGTAAAATCCTGCTTTACAAAACGATGCTTGAACCTATCTGGTCTTATGGACTCCATCTATGGGGGGTGCACAAAACCAACGTCGCTCAATATCATCCAAAGATTCTAGTCAAAGCTGCTAAGGTCGATAGCGGATGCACCATGGTACGTAAGTAATCAAACACTGCATGACTACCTAAAGATTCCTTTTATCAGAGATGAAATCCATCAAGCTACGGCGTCATACAAAGAACGAACTGTGCATCATACAAATCAGTTAATAGAAGAGCTTTTCAACAACGGCCCCACCACAAGAAGACTTGCTAGAACCTGGCCCCCAGACCTGCTTGATAATTAAACGGTAATAGAATAAGGTGAAATATCACTGGATATTTCCCTTTCACGTCAAAAAATTTTATCTCTCATTTACTTAATACTCTATAAGGATGTAGATTGTAAATTAAGCGAAATAAATATACAAAAAAAATTATATTAAGCCATCAATATTTTTTTCGAATTGCATTTAGCGAGTCGGTCGTTAGGTCTATTCATTTCAACATTCCACCGAATAGTTATATAATTCTTGCAAAGTCGCAAAGTGCAGACATAAGATTATACGGTAAGATATTTATGTTATTCCGATTTGGTATTGGTTGTGTTAAAAAAAAAGATATCGTGACCCTTGGAAGATGCGCGAAGTCTGTACAGAAAACGACATTTGACCGGACGGCGCAACTAAGGTTCAAGGACCTCGCTGTGATGATGAGGTTTATTTCAAACATATTTTATTTATTGCATTCAAATGAATGTGTCCAGTAGTAACAAGTCAGGTGTGATTTTTTTTTGTTAAGAAGTTATGGCACGAGCAGTACCTCCACTTTTATCATTAGAAAATGATATTTTTCAATCGTATTTGTTCTATTGTTCGATTCTTGTATTAAAAATGATGTTTATGTCAGTTTTTACTTCCTCCCAAAGGTTTAAATATGGGGTAAGTTTGTTATAAACAATTCACGTTAGGTATATTTTCAAATATTTAATTAAATTTTCATTTTGCAATAACGATTGTTTCGTATAAATTGTTTGCATAGACAGGATTATTGTTAGAGTCGACATCCTGTAAATTTCTACTACAAAAAAAATTAAGTGGTATTTATAAGCAATTTGCAACTTTTATCTTGAAGTTAGATAAGTAAAATTAAGGAGATCCAGAAACGTACTCTCGGTAAAAAATTCAAAACTTTTTCAAACGTCAAATTCTGGTTATTCCTTTAAGACTTACATACCTAAATATGCAAATTTGAAATGGTGCCTCTACCTACTAGCTCTTAATATTTTCTAAAAATGAGTTGTGTGCTTTAGCTAGAATCCTAAACTAAAATTTGCATTAATTTCATATTTGTAGCTTTTTTTAATATATGACATTAGAAAGTTGAAAAAATTTTATTTGGAGAGGAAATCCAGCTGGAAACCATAATACAGAGTGCGGCTAAATTATGGAACAAATTCATTATTTTGCAAACAATTTATTTTATACAAAAATCCCGAAGTTGGTCAATTTTTAATATTAAGTGCCATTTTTTTAAATTGAAATGTGGGTCGATTCTGGCATTAGAATTAACCGGGTGCGTTCAGGAGCGCCTCTGCATGGGTATCCGGGGGTTATTCTGGAGGAAAAATTGCATAGTTCATGGGAAGCGCTACAAACTTGTTACTCGGGGGTTTTCGGGGATGCCGAGTAACAAGTTTGGAGTGCTTCCCATGAACTATGCAATTTTCACCCAGAATGACCCCCAGCAGAGGTGCCCTTGACAATATTTTATTTTATATAGGTAAAATATATTTTGTGGTTTTAGGCATTTGTTAATCCAGAAGATCTGAAAGCATTCAAGATGAAGCCCAAAACAGATGATAACGTAGAACGTGTTAGGAGGTAATATACATCAATTATACATTTATACATTTACTTTACAATTTCAAATTCTCGCTTTGCGTCTCGGTTCTAACTTATTTCTCGACAGTAATGAAACTCTTCCCACCTCGGTGCCGTTATATTTCAATTGGTTAGGCTAATGGAACCGTAAGGATCCGCAGTCAATATCACAACCTCACACGCACACACACATATTATGATGCTATTATAGTTTGGTTAGGTTCATTTTTTTATTGTCGTTTGTGGTGGACATTTCCAGTAATATATTAATTTATTTTTCAGAGCACATTTAAACGACATTGAAAATATTCCATTATTCTTCGTTAGCGCCTTATTGTATACCTTAACAAATCCAATAGCACTCGTTGCCAAAACGTTATTTTTGGTCTACACTATTTCAAGAATCGTACACACTATTGTATATGCAGTTGCACCCCTACCACAGCCGGCTAGAGCAATATCTTGGGGTATTGGATATGGTATCACTGGATATATGGCGGCTATTAGTTTCCTCCACTTCAGATAATGATAAATAGATTTATGTAATTTACATATAAAATAAGTTAATTGTAAATTCTTTTGAAACTATTTTTTTAATAAATTTACCACGAACAAAAAAAATTTTTTTCGAAGAAAATTAATAAACAACCAATAAGCTACATGACGATTCAAACTCGCGATATGTCGTTTACTAGAAAGGAGCTTTGACCAGCTAGGCCACGGCGGCTGCTATTTGTTACCGTATCAATATCGAACAAAAAAGAAATTAAAAAAATGTGATTTTCAAGTATATATTCAATTCTGTTCATAGTATTTGTTGTAATAGCAGGAATAAAAATACATCATCTGTGGAAACTTCAACATTTTAACTCTAGCGGTTCATGAAATACTGCCTGGTGACAGACGGAGAGATAGACAGACGGACAGCGAAGTTTCAGTAATAGGGTTCGTTTTTTTGCCCTCTGGGTACGGAACCCTAAAAAAGGACACTGATAATCTTGGAACAATTCCTATAACTCAGATACTTTCCATCACATTGAGGTAGGTACCTAGCTTCTGGTATGGATTTGGAAGACCTGAAGTTGATGTGCTCAACTGCTCCTCAGAATATAGAACTAATAATAAAGGAAACTTGCTCAGCAATTATCGAGACATTAAGAGATAATACTTAGGTTTGTTTCCAGAATATTTTTATGGTACACTACAAATATTTGCATATACATGTAAGAAAATACCTTATATTTCCTCAACCTTGTTTTTATTCACCCGCTCTATCATGAGTGTTGATAGAAATGACACCGACATACTTATGAATGTTTGACAGTGGAAAAATATTATGTCATAATTTTATTGTAAGAATTAATATAAATTGTAATTAGAGAAAAGACTGGAATAATAGACATTTAATGTCGTTTCTCTTTTTACAGGTAAGATTTTGTTAATAATTATGTTTGTAATAGAAAATAAAAAACTCTTTTTACAGGAGAAACTCAATAGTGTCTTTATTCAGTAGTAAATTACATCTTACATACAAATAAATTAAAATGCCTAATTTACATTGACAAAAATGATGAAAACAAACCCACCGAAATTCTTTTCTGCATTGGGTCGTGCTAAATGCATTATAGAAGGGGCGGAACCTCGGGAGGATCTGTCATTGTGAAGATTGTATTGATTGTTGTTACGAAGATGGAGAGCACATTGGTTTTTGTGACAAAGAGGTGTAGAATACATTGGTTGTTGTGACTGAAATCATGAAATGGATACCACGAAGGTGGATATTGTGCGGTGTGATAGCACTGCCAACTGTAACACCTGACTGTGATGACGATGTGAGTGGAGAACGTGACCAACATGAACGAGTTTCAAAACGCAATCCGTTCTCTGTTAAGCTGCGAATAACTGCATCAAAAAGCAAACGATTGATAATCTTTTCGGCGAATCACTTTTGTTCGGAAAGTAACTTTTTCAGTTTCATAGCACAACCCTAACCTAGTATGTCCTTTTCTATCTCAGGTGCAGTGCAGCTTCATTAGTATCGGTAGAAGCAGTAAGTGAAACAGGAAGTAACGGCGAGTCCTCAGGCAACAGTGACTGCAACAAAAAATAAATAAATTAGTTAAATCAAAATTACGGAATAATGGTAAAGGTGTATTATATACCTACCAAAAACCAGCACCCTGTCGAAATACGAAAACGTCTTCTCGAAGACCGACTAGAATCAAGGAAAGTGAAAACTATGACTCTAATTCTACAACTCATACTAGTTATACCACAGTATATGTGGTATACAAAGAAAAAATGTATTTTTATTGTAGCTAGAGTTAGCGATTTTAATTCGACTGATGACAACATCGCCACATATCATGCACTGTGCACATGCATTTACTTAATAACTGACGAAAAAGAGCACTATAGCGATTTAAATAGCTAAACTTGTATATAATGTTACTAATTTTATTGGAAATAAACAGGAAAACTTCAAAGATGAAAATGAGCGTATAGTGATAATCAAGTGAAAACACAAATTATGACCAAAATGACATATTAAATTCACATTCACTTATGTAACGTGTTAACAGTGGCATGTGTTGTCTACCATAAACAGTAAAAGGGCAGTATGAGCATAGATGAGTGGGTAAAATCTGTCGGGATAGGATAGTAGTAGACAGACATTTTGAAATTGCCAGTATTAAGGTATGGTTTCCAAGAAATGGAAGAAAATTCAATTCATTGAATTAGCTGCAGAGTGGGAATAGTGATTACGTTCTACTTCAAAGATTATTGCTCATGATGTCGCCAATACAATGCCAATAAAAAACAGTATACCCTGTAGAAAATAACTTTACTATGAAATATTGATCATAATAACTCCACTACATCATTCCTAGTGCTAAATTAAACCCCCACCTTTCATAAATAATATTGATTAAAAAAACTAGAGTAAGTATAACTAGTTGATATTCGTTCAAAACTTCTACAGTCTAATCGGAGCGTTTTGTTAAGATATTTTTAATGGTTGGTTGGTTCGAAAATAAAGAACGATGGTTAATAATGTAGTTTTAACAATCGATAACACAGTTCTAAGATCATATTTATTTTATTCGTCTATACTCGCTATTAAAATGTTGGCTATGTCATTATTAACTGGAGTTAAGCGTGTTATATACAGGGTAAGCTGCTGAAAGATATATTACTATATGCACTGGGGACTCAATATAATTTGTTTTTTTGGAACTTTAGTTCTCTATGTCAGGTTATGTTCGAGCGACCAGGGGTCGCGACGCAAAAGATCTGACCGTTACGTTATGTTACGTTGCTTTGTTATGTGCCTTGCTTGCGTGCGTGTGCTCTCTCCTGAGTCTCTCTCTCTCTCTTTTACGAATAGCGATTCATATGCTTCGACCGGGAATCGAACCCGGGCCGCCCGCGTGGAAGGCGAGCATTCTACCACTGAATCACCGATGCTATATTAAAATTCTATGCAAAGCTGGTATTCGCAGTGCTGGTGATCTACTTGAATTTGTTCGGATAAATGTTTACTATTATTTCCATAATTTTTTTTGCGCGATTGATCTTTTTTGTTTATTTACAGCATCGCGGTTGTCAGGACGGTAGGTTGTGTTTACTGGTTTCTAAGTTTAACATGTCGGTAAGTGATTTACTTGACGTTCAGACGTCGAAAAGTAATAAATAGCATAAAAACAATTTCACCAAAATGCAAAATATATTTTAAACTGATCGAGAAGTATAAATGTCACTTTTGACATTTCGTTCATTTCGAAGAAATTTAAATTATTTCATTCGGAATTTATTTCAATACGATCGCGCAAAAAATGGTATAAGCATCTCGAACGTTAAGGGTAATTACAACGTTTGCATGTAGATTCCTCTCGTAAAATTGGACAAAATGATATGAGGATTAAGGGGTCTAGCACATTTACTTTTCGAAATACAGAGTGTTGAAATTTTGAAAACTTGAATGTTTTAATTCGATAACTTTAAAATTGATGGATACATTGATTTGACATTTGGCAGGTTGTTTTTAAATGTAAAAGGGCATATTTTGATAGAAATAGTAGTTTGTGCAACTTGTGTGGATATGATGGCTATATGGCACGAGAACGAAGTTTGAGCACGACGCCATAGGCGAAGTGCTTAATCGTTCAAGTGCGATATGGACAATCCACACGAGTCGAACAGCATATTTTTTCTACGACCCACTTAAGAAAAAATTTAATAAGTAAAAATTTCTATAAACTGTAATATAACTTCAAATTAAATATTTAACAATTCAATTTTATGTTTCCACTAATTTTTTTGTGGTAAACGTACAGTTCTTGAATGTCCAATTTGTATAATGCTACGGTTTCCCTTATGGTGTCCCGCGACACGTTCTACCTTTTTTTTGGGAATCGAACCATTTTTCGGTAGCGTTCCAGCTACCGTTATCAAGATCAATTAGTTAATAAATAATTTTTGGTCCCTATCTGACACAATGAAAAAATTTGTTACTCTGAAGTCGTTTTGAATAGACTAATGTCGGAAAGATCAGTGCTTCAATCCTGGAGTAGCGAAAAATATTTACATTTTTCAATTGAGTCATGCAGTTTTTTGTTTTGAATACATCTCTACGTTAAAAGTGTCCATCCGTCTTGGAATTGTTTGATGCTACACAGACTGTTTCGTGTTTTTCAACAATATCTGTTTCATTTAATTGTATTGCCATATTGATTGCACAATTTTTAGTAAACACTAAAAGATTTCTCTCCGCTTTGACAATTCCAGTGGCTCCACTATTAGTGTCAGATTTTCAATAAAATGTTGTTTTTTAGTTTTCTCTATAATCCGTACTGATAGTTTCTGTTTACTCCCCTGTATATTTCTTGAAAGATTTTAACTTAATGTCAGTAATTCTTAAATAGTATTTTATTTCCTTTTCTAGAACTGTGGACTAGAATAATAGCTTATGGTCTAGTCTAGAACCACACCTAGGTCTTTAACGCTCCATCACTTCATCAAATTTATCCATGTAAAACTTTGAAATAACGTTGTTGAAGTGATTTTTGTACTTTGAGCTGTAAATTACTGAACTCACGATATGTGTGATGTAAACGAGTGGTGTTTTATTCAAGCAGCTAAGTTTAGTTTATAAATAAAAATTATTACTTACTTTCAGGTGTTTGCTAATCCAGAGGATGGGAAAAACTTTGACACAGAACCAAAAACAGATGAAAGGGTAGAACGAATCCGAAGGTAAAAATAATCATAAATGTAGTCAAATGCAGTCTTATCATGCGGGTCATACGATTCAACAAAGACTTTTACTCACCGTTTTTGTTTTCTTTCATTGCGTTTAATAATAACTTCCAAATAAAATCCGTAAGATGAATAAAACAGACTTATGCAATTTTTTTGGGAAAAAAAGTTGAGTCTTCAGCAATTTTAAAAAGTTTTTCATCAGCTAAGTTTTCATTTAAATATGTCAGTTTTGTGACTTTGACAATATAAATAATAAGAAGCAATTTTCCGGTATTTTGCATCCTCAAGCAAAAAAATGATACTTAATCTGATAGATTATTTCGAGAATAAAAGAAAAAGTGGAAATTCGTCAACCAGTGTAAGCTCACATTTTGGTAACCTCTGTGTTTTCTGATTTGATACATATGGCTAGAGACCTTTTGACCGGCATGTTAAGGGCGCTTTTGACTATACAATAGTTATGCGCCAAAATGAACTATACCGAAAATGAAAATAGTAAATTTTGAATTCATATAATTTATTGTTCAAATGTACCTAAACCATTACAACTTTAGCAAGCCTATCATCTATTTTGCACATTATTTTTCTAGGATATTATTCAGATAACACTTCACCATCCATATTTCACTTCAGTAGTGAGTGCATCTGCAAAAGTGACTTTTTTCGTTTACCAATCATTCCACGGTAGATGAGGTGGAGGTACCTATAACATATTTCTTTTTTTTGTGGAATTCTTCATTGACCAGGTTCAAACATCTACATCGCACGAGCTGATCGCGAAATCAGATTGAAACTATCCTTAGATCCTGTAAACTCTGATAAGGAACTTGAAATCAGTACAGACTCTGACAAAAAGGCGTGGAGGGCCCAGGAATCGCTCCACTGTCGACATCATCATAACCTCAATCAACCATATATCGACAAGGATGCATCAAATAGGTGGCTCTCTGATGGAAAGTTTTTTCCAGAAACACAGAAACAGAAGGATTTATAATGGTAATTCAAGACCAAGTAATTAATACCAGCAATTACAAAAAATTTGTCATAAGAGATCCAAAAATCGTGTCGGACAAGTGCGGGTGTTCAGCCATTACCTTTGCAGCATCATCCATCAGAAGTTGGCCAACAAATTTGGATTAGTTAACACCTACACACTTTATTACAAGTACCATCCGCATTCAGTTCTACAGAATGCTGATTTTAGGCTATACTACGATAAGACCGATAGACGGGTGACGAATAAACGGTCTGATGTGTATGGTGTGGATAAAAAAGCCAACTCGGCTCTTCTGATCGATACTGCTGTACCCAAGAATAATAATATTTTGCAATTGAGGTAGGACAGATGTGGTTTTATGTTTTATCCTCGGGACTAATTCTTAAACTCTATAGACAGTCTCACCAAACTAGGTTTTTACAAAAACAAATATACATCGACCTGCAGATGGCTGCAATTTTAAGTAATTGTCACACTGTCGGTAAAAAACCATGCTTTCAGCTTATGGAAAATAAAAGACCACTCAAATGCGGATATTTTGATACCAACTTATTCGTCTTGAAAAATAGAACATTTGATAACATTGCGCAAATGTTGTGACTTTTATAATCAACTCACAATTAAGGATATTATTTTTAAAATCGCTTACAGAGATTGTATAAGTAAGACAGAGAAAGAATACGTAAACAAACCTTTATTACAGATTCCACCAAGTAAGGAGATAAGAAATGAATAAATAAAACCAGACAGGGTTGAACCGACCTAATTTTGTGAGTTAATTTTTATATGTTATTTTTTCTTTGTAGTATTTTGTAGTGTAGTTGTTGGCATCGGTAACTCTTGAAAAAAATAGAATAGGGATGCCCCCTCACCCTCACAATACTACTGGCAATCTGCTAGTGCAGTAATTGATGAGGACAAGATAAGGTGGGCCATATCGGGCTTTTCCCCCTTCAAGTCACCAGGACCTGTCGGAATAAAACCAGCCCTACTTCAATGGGGAATGGATATTCTTATGCCGCACCTGGTTGGAATTTTCAGAGCCTCTTTAGCTCTGAGGTATATTCCCAGTAAGTGGAGAGAAGTACAAGTGGTATTTATACCCAAACCAGGTAGGATGGACTACACCTTACCAAAAGCATTTCGACCAATTAGTATACCAAGCGGTATACATATAAGAGACGAAGTGCTAGTTCACAACCCACTTCATCCAAATCAGCATGCATATACTCTGGGAAGGTCCACTGATTCGGCCCTTCACCAAGTGGTTGGCAGAATCGAAAGATCATTGGACAACAAAGAATCCACCCTGGGTATATTCATAGATATCAAGGGAGCGTTTGATAAAACAAACCTTTCCAACAATTACCCAGCAACTCAACTCCAGGAATGTATCTCTGGTAGTAGGAGAATGGATACTCAAGATGCTCTCTATTAGAGAAGACATCACAGTAAGAGAACTGGTCATGAGGGGATGTCCACAAGAAGGAGTCTTATCACCATTCTGTGGAACATAGTCCGAGACACCCTGATTAATCACCTCAACAACAATGGATTCTACATTCTACACAATTGCATACGCAGATGACATAGTTATCTTGCAGACTGACAAATTTGTGAACACACTGTGCGATAGAGCGCAGGATGGGCTTAAATTAATTGAAACATGGTGTAAGGAACACTCACTCTCGATCAATCCCAGAAAGACTGAGATGGTCCTTTTCACCAGGAAAAGAAGTTTATCGGGTTTGAAACCTCTCGAAATCTTCAAAAGCAAACTAAACTTTTCGGAAGAGGTGAAATACCTTGGTATTACCATCGACAGGAAACTAACATGGAACTCTCATCTACACAGCAGAGCAAAAAGAGCATATTATGTGGCTCATGAGCAGTGTCGGAGGGCAGTGGGACGCACATGGGGTCTGTCACCCCGTGTGGTCACCTGGATCTACACTGCAATAATAAGGCCCATGTTAAAGTATGGAGCAATTGCATGGGGACCGAAGGTTCTACAAGCAACGGCCATCCAAAAATTATATCAAATACAGCGAATGGCTTGTTTAAACATCACAGGAGCCATGAGAACAACACCAACGGCAGCAATGGAAATAATTACTGGTCTGACCCCTCTGGACCTGTAAGTCAAGATTTTTTTAAATAAAACATCAAAACTCTTTTGTTCTTAGAATGTAATTAAACATGTAAACAATATAATAATAAAACTGGAAAATACGAAAAATGCATTCGTGTGTAACGTGTCGTTACTCGGGACTGTTTCTCTGTACTGAATACATACAATTGTTACAGCTCTAATTGCTGCATATTTCGGTACTGTTTATTTTAGTGCGAATACTTCTTCTCACGATCTAAAAAACTGACCAGACTTGAGATGGGAAAATGACATGCAAAAAAGCCATAAACCGTGACAGGGACGTATTTATTTTGTTGACGAATAATAAATTATTACCTGAAAACTCTGTAAGACTTTTGGTTAACTCCTTATTATGAATACTTTATTTCATTTTTCTTTTTTATCAGGTATAGTGCGGCTCTGCACGGTAAATCTGAAAAGTTTTATGGTTTTATGCATCTCAAGCCTAAGTCAAGTCAAGTCAGTTTCTTAGATCGTGAAAAGAACTATACCACTCGAATTACAAATGAAAATATTTATTGAAATTTTATTTCAGGGCTCATTTAAACGATCTCGAAAATATCCCAGTATTCTTCATTAGTGGACTCATCTATACCCTTACAAACCCATCGCCGACTGCTGCTAAAGCATTGTTCATAACATACACAATAGCTAGATTTGCACACACAATTGTCTATGGAATATACCCCCTACCACAACCATCGCGGGGGATATGTTTTTTCACTGGTTTAAGTATAACCGCGTTTATGGCTGTAACTGGTTCTATACATTTCATTGGATAATTCTGTTTATATTTATTTAAAATACTTAAATGTTAACTCTGTCAGAAAAATTGTCAGATTCGATGCATGCTGATAGGTATATTTCACACAAACACCGTTGTGTTATAAACAAATACTAAATAAAATAAAAAGACAAGTCCGATCATCCAAACAACGGTTTGTTGGTTGGTTGTTGCCACGGATTGTGCAACGTAATGGTAAAAACGCGACAAAAGAGATAGGCAAATAAGAATTAAATTAAATGACCAACTTTCCAGCATTTTAGCGTGGAGTGGAATCAGATAATAGAGAAGAAACATTCAAACAGTTTGCGAAAAAGCTTATTAGCTTGGCATACGATTTACACAAGGAATATGAACTCTACTTGAAAAAGAAGAATCTACCAACGTTTGCTCAGTGCTCTTTTTACTTTAAACCGTTGTGATGCCAAAATGTACTTATCTGTAGTACCTAGTAGAAGAGTTACACACGAAGTGAAAAAGTTTTGGTAATAGGATTACAACTCGTGTACTTTTACTACGCCCATATATTTTCTCTTTTGACTTTTTCAATCTACAATGTATTTCACTAACTCTAAAAGCTTTTTTGTTTTGCAATTGACTAAATGTATGTAAATAGACCAAATAAAGTAGATAAGAATTTGATTGAACAAAGAAATTTAAGTTTTTTTTTTCAAAATGCACGTGTAGTTTCTTCACATTGGATTCCAGTACATGGTCTCGAAGACTTCGTAAAGCTTCCCACATATTTCGGTAGGTGGATAGATCTTGAAATTCGTTCTTTATTACCAGGTAGAAGACGTGATTTCTGTTTGAGTCTCAGTGTCTTGAAAGAGGTTGGAATCTGTTCTGCAAGTTTTTCGATTCTACCAAACATCTTTCGAAAGACGGTTGCCAAGCTTTGTACGTTTCTAATACTGGTGTGGATGTTGTGCCAGTGCATAATCTTCTGGAAGCGTTCACTCCTTCCTCTTTGTCATGGTCACCTTCGAATGGTGCTAGCCGGTTTTGGTAGATTACTTTCGGTTTTCCAATGGGGATCTTACTTATGCGATAGACTACGTCATTGATCCTCTTCTTGATTAAGTACGGACCCTCCCAAGATTTTTGTAATTTTGGAGAAAAGCCTTGTCTCCTTGTCGGGCTATGTAACCGTACTTTGTCCCGTTCTTTGAAACTGCCTCCTTTTTCATTCTGTCGCTGCCAGCTTGAATATTCTCATGATATCAATTATTTATCGATCCAAGAGTATACATTTTCAATAAAACCGAAAGAAACATATTATTTACAAGAACCACGTAAACCTGAAATAAAGTGACATAACAATGACTCACTTAATCGATTCCGAGCTTATTAAAGACGTTCTTAACACATAATGTTTTTTATATTATATCCTTGATTATATACACTATACTCAAGGATTATATTCTTATATTTTTATTATGAATAAATATGGTTTTTGAACGATTAAAATACTTCTATTTTTTAGAAAATAAAAAATATGGGAGATTAATAATGGAGCTAAATAATGATATTACCTACTATAGATATACAAATTCTTATTCTATTCGTAATCGAACTGTAGGCTTCTAAAGATAGTAATTATTTACTTATAATTTTATTAAATAAGAGTTTGAGAAAAAAGTGTTGAGCCTAAGATACTCCTTATATATACTCCTTGGAGGTAAGACCATAATGTCGGATAGTCAAGCAGCCATTAAGGCACTGAACTCTAGTGTAATCAGTTCCATAATGGTGAGTGAATGCCTAGGCAATGAACTAGGCGAGAACAATATAGAATAGAAGGAAATGAAATAGCAGATGAACTAGTAGAGGCACCCGAAACATTTTACAGTATCAGCTCCAATATAATATTGGAAGAAAAAAGAGAGATCTTACCATTGGAAAAATCTAGTAGGGCTTAAATAATCAAAGGCTCTGCTTGGTGACTACAACCCGTTGGGATCTAATGAATTCACAAGTCAAAGTAGGAGTTTTAACAGGAACTCTAACGGGACATTGTCTTCTGAATGGGCAATGATGTAGAAATAGTGGAAGAAGAAATATTTTGTGGCATGGAAGAAGAAACCTCCAACCACATACTTACGAATTGCACAGCAATTCAGAATCCTGGGAGGGTACTGAATTGAAGAGGGACTTATCTCAGAAACTCATTATTGTGATATTTTGATTAGGATTAATCACAGACTTGCCTTTTTTCCATTTCTTCCAACCTAATGTGTTTGAAGGACTTTAACAATCGATGACGCACACCAAAAAGGTTATTATACAGAGTTCGGCAAAAGTCCGGGACCGGACAAATATCGAAGAAAATATGAATTTTGT